>CBVK0103902278.1:0-11829 GCA_900067695.1 Picea abies | reverse complement strand
CAAGCCCATAACTTCCATCTTACTAGAACTCCAAAGGTTATCAAGCGCGGATAACACCTTGTCTGGCCCGGGGAACCTTGGGCAAGAAACAGGTTTCATAGAGAGTGTCATCTGCATGGGAACGGGGAGGATCAAGAAACACACCTAGGTTGTGATATAGTTCCCCATAACCCTAGGCTAATGGAATAGACTAAAATCCTATCCATCTTCTACTTTTTAATAAGTGGAACTAGGAGCTCAGAGATAATCAATTGGGAATTTTTCTCCGAGGATTCGAGTAGAGATATCACTTTGAATATAACTTGATGGATTTCTATTGAAAACTAAACTTGGAAGAAGAGGTAATTTTAGATTTACTAGTGGATTTTCTTAAGGTAGATAGTTTTTCATGCCCAGGTTTTGAGAAGGCATCGTACCAGGAAAGCGTATTCATTTCCCACAAACAGATCCCCATAAAGAGATATTAGTTTACCACCTAGACATTCCGACCCACCAACATATACAGGACCAAGAAATTGTATTCTAGATGTGTGGCTTGCATATAAAAACAAAATCGCAACGTATAATTGGGGACAAGAAATTCAAGGTTCAAGGAGGAGCACAAAGAAGGGGACTATCTATTGCACCAGGTAAGGTAATTCATAGTACACTTTGAATATTCCCTTAAGGTGATACCAATATAGCTGAGGTGAACATGCTACAAAGCAATCTATAGCTATGCCTTTGAAATTTTTTTTCCGGTGCTTTTAAAGAAATTTGTTCTTTTATGTCTTATGAAATGAATTCAATGAATTCACAGAAGAAAATAAATTTGTTCTTTTATGTCATATGAAATGAATTCACTGCAAATTTTTTTTTTTTCTTTTAAATATTATGTAATGAATTAGTAGCAAAAAACTTACTTTTTGTGTTTCCATGGTTGCAGCGAGGAGGCCCTTTGAAGAACCACCATTGGAGAGAGGAGGCTCTTTGAAGAACCACCGTTGGAGAAGAAAGAGGAACTTGCTAAAACCATTTTATCAAGAAATTTAAGTCTAAACGCAATGCTAAGTAGCAACTACTTCATAATATAACTAATGATTAAGAAAAATTAAACAATGGAACCCGTCAATTTGTGAAAGGATACCTTGTTATGAGGAAAACCTCTCTATGGCTAGGGTAAACCACAACATATGGAAACGAATGTATAAATCAACCCTATCCCAAAAACATGTTATATAAACCAATATGCAAGTGAGATAAGAAAGGGGCCTATCTCGTCTAGATGTTCGATGAAGTTCACCATTGAGAACTTGAACCCAAAGCTATATACCTGCAAATAGTTCTCAACAAACAAGCAAAGAAAGAATATGGTGATAATATAAAAGGTTATCACATTAGATAGCATAATCCATTAATATACATAAAAAATACGCCCATGGATAATAACCCATATATTTGCAAGATAACAATTGGATGGGAAATGAGTATTTCTATTAATAAATGATCAGCAGAAGTGAAAATATTACAGACTTCTGTGTCGGCATGTTTCGGAACCGAGAAACTAAGTTCCTTTCAGTTGGGCTTCCTCCACTTCAATCCTCCACCAAAGGCAAGCTCATGAGAGAGAAACAATGAGGTTCTCAATCAATAAGGGAAGAGCTTGGGGGTTGAACATTGTGTTTAGAATTAAAGGACAAAGGGATGAAGACGCAATATGAAGTACATAATTTCTCCAAAGTAAATTTTCTCTCAAAGTTGAATTCTTTCTCCTCTTTCCATAACTCGTATTTGGCTCATTTATAGCCTTCAAAATGGAACTGAAGGGTCGATTCAGAACGTTTCCAGTATATGGAAGGCCAAGGATCATAGATCTCCTATCATGACATGGAAACCCGACATTAATTTTCATTTTATCACACAAATATCGATGTATGCGGGATGTAGTGGAGCATCCTGCGTATATGCATGTTGTATAGTGTGCAAGATGTGTACATGTGGAAAAATATTTATTTTTGTCTCTGGATTTTATCAACAAGGAAGAAAAGTCTGCATAGGGAAATGGAATAAGTCCCTCTGTGCAAGATTGCATAGGGTGAGGAAAATCTTGCTATAACAGATTCCCCCTAATGTGTGAGGTCAGAGGAGTATCTGCAATGGCTGAAATACATTATAAACAACTCAGAAGTGGAGTGGTAGGGAACAAAATGGACGAACTAGTTGCTCATTACATTCTGTACTGACTTTGCATACATGGCTGCCAATAAAATTACACTACAGATCCATGTGAAAATATACCAAACAAGTGTCTGTGACCATGAATAGGAAAATACAAATGCGGTTACATGACAATAGTTTTTATAGTCATGAACAAGGCCCAATAGAACTAGTCTCAAAACCAATTTGAAGATATCTGTATACCATGGAGTACAATCCTATCTCCCATGACCATTGAATTCATATAGGTACTGGTCCAATGAAAAGGAAGCAACAATTTAGGAAATATGCAGCCACATAGTGTTGTCTTCAAGTCTTCTACGCAATCCGCCAAGGGTGCAAGTCTACATCATGTGAATAAAGGAGTTGAGGTCAAGCACAATGAGACATCATTTGATTACTGGTCATTGAGGTATACCGTTAACAAACGCAAGACAACCTACCGATAATGAAAGTAGGTATCAAGGCACCGAGTACATTCTTACAAGTGTTAATATAGGAGTCGATGTCGAACACCTAAAGAATCCATTGATTAGGAGACATTGATGTATTCCTAACTCTCAATGGCGAGATTTTCTTCCACTGATGACTACAAGATTCAAGGTACTCATAAGACTCTAGGTCTTGATTCCAGAATATATGAGTTGAAGTCAATGGAAAGAGACTCACTAAAAGGAGAGAATTAAGGAATCTCTCATCAATTAGCACGAGGTACAAAGCAGGAGCTTCATGATTTGGTGGAAATTGGACAAAGAAAATGTTTAGGAACCAATGACCCTGTGGATATTTCTTATGTGCCAAGTGCAAGAGGTACATGAAAAAGACCCTCTGAATAGAAGCCAATGATGAAAACTGTAGGCAAAGGCGAGGAAACCACCAATAAGGCTAATGGAATCCAAGACACTACACGAATCCCAATGTATGAATAGATTTCCTGCCATCAAACACAAGGAAAACCACCCACTACACGAATCCCAATGTATGAATAGATTTCCTGCCATCAAACACAAGGAAAACCACCAATAAGGCTAATGGAATCCAAGACACTACACGAATCCCAATGTATGAATAGATTTCCTGCCATCAAACACAAGGAAAACCACCCAGTCAACAACCAATGATGAAATGCCAACTGTTGGGTTCAAGGTTACCTACCAATGATGAAAGTAGGGCTAGGGTGCATGATAGGACTTACAGTATCGTGTAATTCTGAGACAAACTGAGGGTATGGCCGACATGCAAAGTCAAGAGTTCTGAGGAGTGGCTGACACAGGTTGATAAACTTCCTTTGAATAAGAGCATGAGACATATAGAGGACTTTGATAGCATAGACCCAATGATGAAGCCATGATATGTAGGAGGCATCAATGAAATTATCTATAGGGACTGGAAGAGTAACCAGTCGGTAGAGGGGACTCTGTAATGAGATCAACTTCCTAAGGCCATGATAATCCCAAAATTATGATGATGAATAGACTCAATAACTTTGTGATATGTTCAAATGAGACACGACTGCTGCCAACATAAGATAATACTCCCTTCCCGCCCATCTTTTTTCTTGGTTTTTAATAGACAAATGAATGCTATGATATAGAGGAGGAAACAAGTGTCACAAGTAAGAAAAACTAGTTTGAGAAGTGGAACATACCTATGCTCAATGCAAGGAGATGCATGCGGGAGATGAACACTTGAGGGAATGTTCCCTCCTAGGTATAGGGTGTCAAATTGAGAAGGATATAAACAAGGCTCTACTTGGTTGAGGATGAAAAAATGCTGAGGCAAACGATTTATAACGCAAAGAGAGAACCAGCTATAGGCTCAATACTGCAAGCAAGGGCATGAGATGCAATCACAAATTAACACCAAAAAATGTCTTTTTTATGACTTTTAGTTTACTTGGTGTGAAAAAGGGATAAACTTGTGCCAAATAGACGTCTTTTCAAATCCAATTTATGAGTGTGAAAGAGGGAGAGGACTCGGGGAAAGTAGAGCTCTCTCTTGTTCAGAAGGTGCAAGATCAGGGATGTTGATGACATGGTTGAAGGACGCATCACCCTCTGCAAAGAGAGTAGGATTGACTAGAGATTGCACTGGTATGACCACTTCTCCAATTCTAGGTTGAAGAGGATGCAGGATGACAGGGATAGGGGATACATAACCCTCGAAAATGGGGGTGTGATCAAGAGAAGATTGCAACGACATTGTTGTCATGTCAATCAATGGAGGAACAAGGTGTGGGGAAACTACAAACGCCTCAAAATCTGAAGGTCCCTTAGGTGAGCCCCATGCTTATGGTATCCCAGCCATGGCTAGACATAAACGATTAAGGTGAGCTCCTTCACAAGTCTTGCAAAGGAATTTAGGCTTACATCTGAGGTGTCTGGGATTCTCAATGCCCCCAGTGTCATTCACGACGGTTGGTGACATACTATCAACATGACTGGTAGAGGTGAAAGAGTCATCTCCTATAGAGGTTGGATATGTGAAATTGATATGACTCATGGAAATTAGTGTGGTTCCCCTAACATGACTGGCAGTGGTCGAGTGCAGGTTGTCAACAGGACTTGTAGAAGTTGTCGATTCATATCGAACATGGCTGGAAGAGGTTGGTGATGAAGCTCCGGTATGACTGACAGTGATTGAACCAGCGGTGAGTTGTGGCATTTGATACCAAGGTCTAGGGAAATATTGGCTTTGGAACATTGCAGGCAAGGAAGGATCCTGGCTCACCCCCTGTCCCTGTCGAGAACAGTAGTATCCTTCGCCTAACTGATTCGAAGGGGTGTGAACAGGCCATCATCAGTGAAGTCTATGAAGAGACGGAAGTACAATAAGGATTATTCGTGTGAGGATGTATGTTTCCCCCTAATGAATGGATTCCATAAAGAGGGTATCCTGAACCATAAAACCGATTCTCCCCGTATGAAATACCTGGGGATACATGAGGACCTGTCATGTGAAAAGTTTTCGAAGGAACTGACATGGTGGATGAAGGATACATTGATGGGGTGTAATAAGTAGAATAGGCACCCATTTGAGTGTTAGCTCTGGGAAGAGTATGGCTAGGATCGTAGGAGGGGAGGTTCCAACCTCCCACAGTGAGAGTTGGTTGAGGGACATGACTCATATCGAACGAAGACATAGGCATCGGAGCCATGGTGCCCCCAGATCCAATGCTAGGATACATATAAGTAGACCAGAGAGATGATTCTACGGGATAAGGCATATCAATAGGAACATGACTAGAGACCTAAGGCATGGATTGAGTATCAAAGTTTTGCATACCATTATGAAAAGAGGAAGGATCTGCCCCCATGAAATGAGTGGGCATCATGGGGTGAGTAGCGGTAAATGAGGGAGCAAAAGGAACTCCACTATCCATGATAATGAAAAATTAGTAAATACCCCTAAGGCCAACTAGTAATCAAAGAGAATAAGTCAAATGGCCAATATGCATACAAACAAGGTAAAGTGGATGAGTGGCCTCCCTCCCTAAAGAAGGTATGTCTCACCCAAGAGGGGCCTAAGAATTCCTGCTAAATATCAGAGGTAACATGATCAATTATAAATGCCCTCGTGGGATTAACAACTAGTTGGTCAGATCCCCTCAGAGAGGTAATCCTCCATAAAGGTTATGTGTTGTTCGACCCTTATCTAAGCCAGGGTACATGTAGAATAACCCCTGCAAGTAACCTATGAGACATCTAAGTCAAGCAACTAATAAACCACTGTATAATTGATGCACAAGTGAGTAGTCGTAAGTCAGGTCCACCATATGGGCAGGGTAGCAAAGCCCAAAACCTTGAAATCACCTCCTCTCATGGAGGTAAAGGTACTAGCAAGATCCCCAAATACGAATAGATCCCCAAAAATATATCTGATGCTAGGAAGGTATCGGGGCATATCCCTTCAACCGACTTTGTGTGACCTCATGTTTAACTCCAGTGTGAGCAAATCCTCCCGATCTTACCAATTATACAATGGATTTATCCACTCCTTGACTCATACACATATGTGGATTTAATTGCCTTGGAGAAGTTTACTCAAAAAATTATATTCCAAGGCACTGAATCCTAAGCTAGTTTGTGCACCCTAGAAAATAAAATCGTGACTGATCAATTTTAAACTATAGCATTAATTTTAGTGGTCGTGATTACTCAAAAATGTATGGTAGTGAAACTCATGATGTAATTATGACTCAGCAAGAGAAGTAAATATGAAAATAATGCAAAGTCCTAACTTTAACTTTCAATGAATAATATGCTTCTAATAACAAATGCAATTTTCGAATTCAACTCTGCAATTCTGAAGTAAAAATAAAGTCTTTCACTATATGCACTAAGCTAATGACAAGGACTCAAAAGACAAAAAATGCCAAGCAATGCAAAATGCCTATTTTTTGTATTTTCAATATAATAAAAATGAAAGTGCATGGACTGAAAAGTAACTTGATGTATAATCCCACTGTGTATAAAAAGAGATAACTCAAGCAGGATACCAAGCAAAAAAACACCCATCCCAATGTACAAGGACAATATACAATGAAAAGGTGATGAGAAAGACTCTGCCTAGAAATTCAACCAAAGACATATTTCTTGTCATCCCACAAGCAATTAACATGCACTACAGAGACCCAAGAAGGCTCAACAAACATGAAATCCCACCTAGAAATCACTAGGCCAAGCAAGCAAGAAATAAAAATTGATGTACATGACTATTTGGGCAAACATAGAGTATATACAAAACTTGCAGTGGGACAACCTACCTATGTATGTGACTGTCAGGGAAAAAAAAGTGTATATGTTTCAAAAAAAGGCTAGGCCAGGGAGAAAGGATGAAAACTCAGACCCAGAGTGAATAGGAGCTTTCAAGCAGTGATGTGACAAGAAACACAAAAGAAACGAGAGAAATCTAAGGATAAAAGTACTCCAAACCCTAAGAAATAAGATTCAATCCCCAGTATGGTTGCCAATTATGTTATGGGGAAAATCTCTCTATGGCTAGGGTAAACAACAACAGACGGAAACGACTGCAGAAATCAACTCTATCCCAAAAACATGTTATATAAACCAATATGAAAGCGAGATAAGAAAGGGGCCTACCTCGTCCAGATGTTCGATGAAGTCCATCATTGAGCACTTGAACCCAAGGCTATATACCTACAACTAGTTCTCAACAAACAAGCAAAGCAAGCATATGGTGATAATATAAAAGGTTAGCACATTATATAACATAATCCATTAATATACATAACAAATATGCCCATGGATAATAACTCATATATTTGCAAGATATCAATTGGATGGGAAAGGAGTATTTCTATTAATAAATGATCAACAGAAGTGAAAATATTACATACTTCCGTGTCGGCATAGTTCGGAACCAAGAAACTAAGTTCCTTCCAGCTGGGCCTCCACCAAAGGTAAGCTCATAAGAGAGAAACAATGAGGTTATAAATCAATAAGGTAAGAGGTTGGGGGCCGAACATTGTGTTCAAACTTAAAGGACAAAGGGATGCAGACTCAATATGAAGTAAATAATTTCTCCAGAGTAACTTTGCTCTCAAAGTTGAATTCTTTCTCCTCTTTCCATAGCTCGGAATTGGCCCATTTATAGCCTTCAAAATGGAACTGAAGGGCTGAGTTGGAACGTTTCCAGTATATGGAAAGCCAAGGATCATATATCTCCTATCGTGACATGGAAACCCAACATTAATTTTCATTTTCTAGCACAAATCATGTTGTACACGAGCTGTAATGGAGAAACCTGTGCATACGCATGCTGTATAGTGTGCAAGATGCGTACATGTGGAAAAATATTTATTTTTGTCTCTGGATTTTATCAATGGGGAAGATAAATCTACATAGGGAAATGGAATAAGGCCCTCTGTGCAAGATTTCATAGGGTGAGGCAAATCTTCCTATAACATACCTGAACGATGAGTTAGTGAAGATCATAATCTGCATAGAATTCTTTATTGTCCATCTGCTTATTCGTTGTTTCTTCTTCCGCAGCAAGTACATTGCAACAACATGCACTCTAAATCTCCTTGCACCAGAAAGCTCCTCAACATGCACAGGAAAATGATATTCGCACAGGAACATATTATGTTGTACCAAATGCAAAATGGGAGCAAAGTTCACAGCAAGGCAGGGAGCAAAGTTCACCGCAAGGAAAAGAAAATGAAGGGGAAAGGAAAATAAAATGAAGGGAAAATTGCATGCTATACTTATTTCGAACATACCTATAGCCACATTGCCATGACACTTATAGTTTCCACATTGTCTGTGAAGATCATATTTATAATATGATCACAGTACAAAACATTTAACAACATTTAACATTTAATGTTAGTCAAGTAATGCTAGGATTATTTCTATCATTACTTCACTTAGAGAAAATTATTAAGCCAAGGTGTGTTTTAACCTAATATTTAGGTGGGCAATGTGGCTCCATGCCTCAGGATGAGGCCAAATAAGGCATCGAACAAAAAAGTTAGGATAAAAATTGAAATCTCAGTTTGAAAATTGTATGAATCTCTTCAAACTTTGGTTAAAATGATTGATTTTTCTTGATTTGCATTCATGGATTAATGGAACAATGAAAATCGATTACTAATAGTCCCTCAGCCCGAAGGTTAGGGACTAATAACACAATTTCAATGAAAAAAATAGACAAAATCCTTGTAAAGTTGTAATTTTCATGAGTGAAATATTTGGCATGTATCCTAACTCTATTGTGCTAATTAATCATGGAATTGATGATTTATTTGGTTTAATTATAGATATTTATATACATATAAATATATTTATATAAATATAAATATATTTATATAATACATTAAGTACATCTTTTATTACTGAGGTTATCTCTGGAGTTTTTACGTAAAGAATTTTAAACATTAAACAAAAGTTTACTTCATAGTTGTTTCTGCAGTTTTGAAACCACTTTTTCGTGTAAAACTAGTTCTTGTATATAATTAAAGTTGAATTTTAATGACTAGTAGAAATAAATAAATAAAATTACCCTAGGTCAATCTCTTAAATGGTTGTATTTTATTCTGTGCTCTTGATAAATAGAATTAGGATATGTTACATAATCATATAATCATAATCCAATCAATGTAGTTCAATACAGATGTTGGTAAAAACTTATCCCATCACTACAGAAAACAACTTATCATGCTAAAAACAAATTCAAAAATCCCCCCATACATATAAAAATAACCTAAGGGAAACATGCTCATAATTTAACATGCATCTAACAACAAATATTAAAACATGAATACAATTGTTCAATTAAAGTAGCTAACACACACAACGTTCAAATATTCATTTACATAGTGCAATATTCATAATAACATAAACAGAACATGTATCTGTTGATAAAGAAACCAACTGGTTGCATATGAAGAATGAACCTCCCAACCATAGGCACTGCTATTCATTTTCCCTCAACAACAGGCCACCCCCGAGATGAGACTATGAGTCTACAAGGAGATATATCCCTCTAGTTGTTCAATCTCCACACTCAACAACCCAAAACCTAGGTTCTACTCCTACAACAATTCCAATCCACCAGCTCTCTATTCCCCACAATCTACACAACCCAAGAAATATACCCCCTTCATTGCTCATAGTCCCTCAGGATCTACCATTTGTTTATCATGGCTTCCAATGCACTTAGTTAGCCAGGAATATCTTAGTTGGGGACTTCAAGAGCTCCTGGTTGCTTCAAGAGTTCTCATAAGAGCCTTCACAAGACTATTGAGCCATTTCCTCAACAGGAAAATGCACTACAAGATTATAGCCTGTTTTACATGCACAGATGCCACATTTCCAACATAAAACATAGCCCAAAAAGGGATTCCTTCAAGCCCAACATGGATGGTGTTCTTCCTATCACTGAACTCCTTTCTTGCTACCCAAAATCCACATGAAAACACCCTCTTTTTTCTCTATATGATTTTACTTTTCCTCAAGCTAGTTGACTTCTCACTCTACCCAATGTTGATTTTACTTCAGCCCCATGTTCCTCGACAACTATGGGATGTGAATCCTCACACCCACCCTCTTACATGAAATAAATGATTGGCTTTGGGAAAACTCTACAAAAAAATAAAATGTTATACACAAATATAATAATTCAATAATATGAGTTGGATTAATACCCATGACTAAATCCCCCTTGGACCCCTATATCTTGTGGAATCATAGCACCCCATCATTTCATCCCTCTGGTATTGTAGCAAATGATCACTACTTTTATTAATCATTTCAATGTTCATAATATACAATCCCCCCTCCATATTAATCAATATGGGATGTTTTCCCCAAACATAATGGCTAATCAACCTAATTAACAATTATACAATTACATTATAATTTGCAGGAATTAAAATTGAGGATGTTACAAAGAAAGAGATTGAAAACTTTATAAACATCCATAAGGTTTGAAGATCTATTGTAAATCTCATCAAAACTATTGAAGGAAGTGTGCAATATATTATGTCTTGAAGACATGTTTGTTATATTTCTAGATCCAAATGATGTTAAAAGAAATAATGTGTATTCTAATTTTCCAAAAAATCCACTTTCATTTTAGGTTCCATAAATCATTTCATGATTATTCATGCTAATTTTAGCATCTTTTATGCTTCATATACTCCTATTGTCCAATCTTGTCCCAACTCATCATCGCTTCCTTCTTTACCATAGAGAGCAGCTATACCACCTATATCCACACTTAATGTTGATCTATTTACAACAAAGATACAACATATAAGAATATTGTTTTCCTTTTGGAAAGTGGCTCTACTAGAAAATTTTAGATGTACAAATCTCATCATGATCGTTCTTATGTAAGCATATCACTCTCTAATTTAATATGATAATGCATGTTTAATTACAAAAATGGAGCTAGATTAAAGTGACCTACCTGTGACATACATAGATGGAGAAATCACATTTCCTATCAATTTAACTCTTCCACTATCATCTTCTAAAATCAAATAATTACCTATGTGCATGAAATTGTGTTGTTGTACTACGAGGTAACATACCTTTGAAAAAAAAGAAGTTAAAATGTTAGAAATGTTGGGGTACAAACATAAAGTCCTTAAGCATTATTATTAGAAGACTCTTATAAGAAAATGTCTTATTATATGCTAGTCAAAGAAGATAATACTCTCAATTCAATTTTATTGTCTTACCTCCTTTGAGTATTCATCTAGAATTGAAGCCTTGAGTTGCATTTGTTCATAGACAATTCTGACTATAATACATTCTTTACCATCATCAAGTTATTTCTTTAGAGTTAAATGGGAGATATAACTACATAGGAATCATAATATACACCCAATGGTCATTGGAAAATTACAATACAAATTCAACCCATGCCACTTGGCACCAACATTTCATAGAGCATAAACAACCTAGCTTAACAAGTACAACCTAAAGGGTCTACTAAAATAGTTACACAATAAAAACCATCCAAGAAAATTGCACACAAAAAGCCACAACATAATAGATCCAATATATAATATACAAACTCAATTCATATTTTAAAAAGTAAATACTAAATATGGCAATCAATATCCCAAACACTTCACCTAAACACGTGAGATCGGAAGAG
>CBVK0103902209.1:0-12009 GCA_900067695.1 Picea abies | reverse complement strand
TCCACAGTCACCTTGTGTAAAGAACCTAAAGAGATAGGCCACTAAGGTTACCAACCACAATAGTGATGCCTAGGGAAATAGTCGACAGTTTAACCCATGTGCAAGGGAAGGGTATCTAGCCCAAAATCAAGTTGAAAGGATTCCACTCATCATTGTGGGTATACCTCAAGCAACCCCCATAATACACGCAATATCTACACCAAGACCAACAAAGCAGGGTGAGTAACTATGATAGTCTCAGTGTGACCTCGTGATTGACCCTTGTGTGAGAAGGGCTTCCCAGGACAAAATGCAGCAATTGGATTTCACCGCTCCCTAACAAAAGATCCTATGTTTGTTTGCAGCTTTGGAAAGTTATCTTTCACACCTATTCCAAATCCCTACACCTAATCTAATTTAGGTTTTCTACCAGAAAATATAAAATGTCTAATCAATTTTAGTTTAGCGTTTGATTTTAGGGTTGTTGTTTACTCAGAGGTGTATGAGAGTGAAGACTGATGACATTATGATTTAGTTCCCAAAATATGCATAAGAAATGATAAGCAATCTTTTCTTTCAATGAATGTCTAATTAAGGGAAGGAGAAGGATTTTCCTTTCACTATCAAACACTAAGATGCAATGACCTCATGCAATAGTCCTCAATAAGGAGTCCAATGCAATGCTAAAATGTTTATATGTGACTAATAACCAGTAGACGTAAAGATTCCTATGCTAATCAGACTTCGGGAGTTATGAGATTTAAGTAATCTGGAAGAAAACTTCACATAAACCAAAAGACAACCTTGTTGTGATCAAACAAGAAATAGAAATCCAAAAACTCAAAAGGAAGGAGAAATATCTAGGACAAGATGACTCAAATATCAGAAAGAAAAGTATCAAAGACCTTTGAAACTCCTTACAAAGTTTTCAGTCACTCAGATAAATGAGAAGAAAACGACAAATTGACTTCAAATCGTGAAGGACAAAGAGTTATTTCAAAGTAAGGACAAATGTCAAAAACTCCAAACAAAAGAGGATGAATCCTTAGAAAAAAAGGTTTTTGAAGACCAATACCAAGGTGTTTGCAGGCCTTCTTTGATCAATGGGCCAATTATATAACAACACTCAAACTAGCTCATATTCGGATAATAGAAAGAGAAGACAAGCTAGTATAGAAACCTACTCCTCATGGAATTTACACTCTGAAATTAGGTTACAATCAACTCAACATAGATATCCAAAAAAGGGAGCCATCTTGGTGGTGGAGGGTGTTGATGATTGTTGCTATGTGAGACATTCTCCATGAAAAAAACCTGAGAGAGAGCCCCTGAGAGGGCTATGTGGTTCCTATCTGAGACAGAAGTGGAATGTAGAGATGGTCTCCTTCTTACAAAGAGTTGAGAAGAACTCCAGATTATTCTCATGTGTAACACATTGAGAAAGGAGATTTGCAGAGTTGGACGTGCCTGTGGCTGAGCACAAGGTGAACATGTGAAATCTCAAAGTGTTGGGTGCATCGTCATGAAACAGAAATGAAGATGATGTATTAGCCTCCTTTGACCAGAGAGTTGATGAGAAACTCCAGATGACTCTCCTGTGTAATGCAGTGGGAAAGAAGATCTGTTGAGTGGACGTGCTCGTGGATGAGAACAGGTGAATGTGATCCTAGTGGTTGAGCACTAGTGAAGAAGTGGCTCTTCTGTGTAATGTAGTGAGCCAGAGATATGGACATCCTTATGGATGTTCCCGTAGTGGATGAAAACTAGTGGGTGTATAATATCCCTTGCTATAATGTTCAAGAGTCAGACCTACCTGTAACCCTAATTGTAATGTAAAGGTTACAGGTTGGCCCCACCTTAATGTGATTGATAATTAATATAAAAGATAATTAATTTGGTTAATATTAATTATATTATGAGATAGAGAGTTCGGCCATGTTGTGCCAATAGACACTTTTGTTGATAGGTCAAGTCTAATATAAGTAAAGAGTCTAATATAAGTAAAGGTAAATTCCCCATTGAGGAATCATATCTTTTGCGTGATAGCAAAGGACTCGGTTGGGTTTTCTTCCCTTGTTGAGAAGGGTTTCTCGGGATGCTTCTTGTGTTCTTATGCATGGTGTTTCTTCCCGTGATCTTGGTTGCTTCAACATTATTGGTTATGGTTAAGTTAAATGAAAAAAATGGAATGAACTTCATACTTAACATTGCTTACTGAAAAATCAACATAGGGGACTATGGAAGTTAAAATTCCCCCTAAAATCTCGCATATTTGTGTGTTTCTTGATTGTCAATAAAGTACCCACATGGGATAGGATGAAATGGAGGAATTTGGAGGTTTTGAGATGGTGCTCTTTGCGTAAATCCAATGAGGAAACAATGACACATCTCTTTATTTTATGCACTTTTGTTAAACATAAATGGAAAGAATGTTCTAAAAAATTGGGTCAGGATTGCACTTGGCAGGGTATAATAGTAGAAGAAGCCTGGTGTGAATGGGTCTCCAAGTCCTCAAATCGAAGCTTCAAGGCACTTCCGTCGATCCTCAATTGCGGAGCCTAGTTGGCTAGGAATTCTCCCATCTTCCAGGATAAACCTTCTCTTCTAGATATTATTGTGGCACAAGGCCTTAACATCCTATCACATTTCCCATAGGAAAAAGGGACATGCAGAGTTCAGACCATTCAGGAAGAACAAGTGGAATCTTCAAGGTCAGCTTCAAGGCACTTCCGTCGATCCTCAATTGCGGAGCCTAGTTGGCTAGGAATTCTCCCATCTTCCAGGATAAACCTTCTCTTCTAGATATTATTGTGGCACAAGGCCTTAACATCCTATCACATTTCCCATAGGAAAAAGGGACATGCAGAGTTCAGACCATTCAGGAAGAACAAGTGGAATCTTCAAGGTCGTGGGCCTACTTTGATGGGGCCTCACAAAACAACAACCAACAATGTAGAGGGGGTACAAAGCTCCATCTATATGATAGTCATTTATTCAAACTTGAAATGGGATTGGGCGCTGGTACAAACAATTATGCTGAAGTAATGTCACTAAAACTATTGTAACTTTTTGTGGGGGAAAAAGGAATTAAAACCCTTCAGATATTTGGTGATTCAATGATAGGCATAAATTGGACCCGAAAATTAAAGAAATGTCATAACATTATGTTTCTTTCTTTACTTGATGAAGTTTTCAAAATCTTGGACTTGTTTGATTCCTTCTCATTGTGGCATGTCTACAGGGAGAGTAACTTGGAGGTAGATATGCTCTCTAAAGTAGGCGTACAAATGGATTTTGGGCGATGGATGATCACATAAATCAAAGATGGAACTCACAATGAGTTCTACCACAAGCCAGTTATTGAACCAAGTATTGGAATGCTTTAATATAGATTATCTTGTAGTTATCATCCAACAGACGTGGATCCAAAAATCTCTTGAAGTCAAAGAATTCATCAATTGGATATGGGACCAAAGAGTTGTCATCTCACATGTTGTATAAGTGTCCATCATCTCTAATAGTGAAAATATGTCTTTCTACTTTATTTGAGTTGATAACCTCGCATAAGTTCCATGTATATCTTCTTGTGTGTGTCTTAGCAAAAGGAAGCCAACTTCAACAATGTTAAACACTCTCCTTGCTCTTAAAAGGGATGAAAATGTAAACAAATAACAATTTCTATTATCACTCACAAAATTATCTATATGTAACAAAACTATTGGTGGAAATTTTATATTTGAACTATAATCATTTGTATTATCAACACTTACCTCGAGTTATGCATATCATCTTGCTTGTAGAATAAACATTTTTCTTAAGATTCGGTTTGTAATAAAGTATTATGTAATGGGTGGTTTGATGTTCCCCTGAAAAATACCATATAAATCTATCATTGGACCTTTTATATCCTTGAGGCATTTAACTAATGAATTCGTATTGAAGTTTGAACCCGTCTCCAAAACGAAAATTCCAAACTGGTCGAAGCCTCCAATATTGTGTCCATGTGTAAGAATACCAATTAAATAAATTGGGAGATTCATGGCACTACTAATATCCTATTCCTTCTCACCCAAACTTGGTATACAAGTTTTTCCCTTTTGCATATTGTCATGCACAATGCTCAAGTACGTGTTAGGATGCTTCTCTGAATTCAATTTATAGGCATAGTATACACGTGATAACTTGTAAAATATTTATTATGGCCCATTTGATTTGTCCATAACTACTCTATTTCTTTTGGATCAATGGCGGTGTTATATTTCTTGTTGATGAGACACAATCATTACACCTTGTAAATATTTTTTTTCTTTGTGATTGCGAAATCTAGAAATTGATTTCTCATTATTGCATTGAAATGTGATTGGTACACTGAAGGAAGACCCAACAAAACCATGTTTTTTTAACCTTTTTGAGGAGCAAAGCCCAAACCCATATTTTAAGGAAATAATTTGAGAGGTTTCATTGATCTATTGAGTGTGTTAGATGTGAAGCCTTATCTAAATTCTAGTCCATATTCTTATTAACTCTAGCACTAGTTGCAATAGTATTAGATCTAAATTTTTGTAATCCACTATTACCGTTCACTACCTTCAAGTCACCATTTATAAACATACCTTTATCATGGTAGAAATGCTTCTATTTGTTCCATAAACTTGATATATACATTTTGACAGATAATTTTTCCAACTTCATTATAAGTAGTTCTCTCTTTTTTTTTTCTTCTTATCTAGAAATAATGACATTTGATGCCAAAGAACATAGCAAAAATTCTCATCTTGAGTTTCATTCATGAGACAAAGCCTATTAATACCTTCAACCATAGAAACTATTACCACCTCAAACTAGGGGTAAATATGGAGCTCATGTAAACATTTCTCGATGAGTGGAACCTTTGAAACCCTAGCGACATTTTTTCTGAGCCGATCCTCCTGCAGACGAAATGGTTACATGAGACACGCCAGAATGAACAGAGACTTCCCATCGGGGGGGGGGGGTGGGAACTCCCCTCATACATGAATGTGGCAGCAAATGACAGAGATGGACTGCATGCTAAGAGGCCTTCTTTTGAGCCATCATCGAACCTGAGAGAGAAGCTTGTGGAAAAAGAACATGGAATTAGAAAAGCAATGGATGTGGAGCCAAGCATGTCTCATCCAAAGGAATATCGAGGATGGGAACCAGGAAAGTGCATTCCCTAATCTAATAAGCCCCCAACATATCTCATAAGCTCAACTAGGGTGGGGGAACACACTCAATTCATGCATGAGCACACCCTCATAGGAAAGTTCTTGGGTCTATGGCCTTCAAAACAGGATCTCCTGAGGTGGATCAAAGACTGGTGGAACCCCGAGGGAGATTATGAAGTTTAACTCAACTCCAAGGGGTTTTTTATGATCATCCTTTACAATCTGGAAGACACGGATAGAATTTTTGACAATAGGCCATAATTTTACAACTCAACCGAGCTATTTCTTCGATTCTAGAAAGACCGTTTCAACTCGAAGAAATAAGACTTTATAATGGCTCTAGTATGGGTTAGGTTATACTCCCTGCCATAGGAATTTTGGCTGGAGGAAATCCTAATGGGTATAGGAAATACCGTGGGGCGATATGTCAAATCCTCAAAAGACACAAAGCAAAGGAAATACACCTCCTACGCTTAGATCTGTGTCTACATGGACATTTCAAAATATTTGCCAGAATCAGTAACCCTAGAGTATCAAGACGAAGATTGGAACCAAACAATGGACTATGAGCACATTCCCTTCCATTGTAGGAAGTGTCACGAGCATGGCCACCTCTTTCAGGATTGCCCCTTGAATGCTTAGATCCCCAAATCTGGAGAGGGGAAGAAAAAGGATGGCTTCACCATGGTCACAGGTAGGAAACGACACCCACCCAAGAAGCAAAATCAAGACAACACTCTGAACATACCTACCAAAAACTCGTATGACATTCTTAATCAACTTCCTGGAGAAGAAGAGGTAGGAGATCTGCACAAAAAAGATAGCCAAGAGAAAGAAAAAGGAAATCCATGCATCAAACCCAAAAATGCAAATAAGACAACCAAGGGATAAGTCGAATGAAAGTGGGGACACTCTCATGCAGTTGGATGAGCAAGATATGGTGGACATAGATATTGAAAAACTGGAGGAGGCCTTCAACTAAAAGGATATACACACCATTCCAGTGGAATAACTCATAAAGGTTGACAAATTTTTCATTGTCGCAGGCTCCACCTCGCAACTAGGGATATCCTTAGACCCAGCTACTAAGCCAAAACGTACCTCCCGGGAAAATAAAAGACGGGGATGAAAATCATCCCAGCAGCTCATCAAGGAAGTAGGTAACTTTATGCTCAACTCAGGCCAGATCCAAAGGCTCATGGAGGGATACCTCCATCCACCTCCCAAATCATCATGATGAATATCATAACTTCAAATATTAGAGGCTCAATGGAATATCCAAGCAGAGGACTCTTCGATATTGTATACATGTTGAGAATCCAGACATTCTCCTATTGCATGAGACAAAATGTACAGGTGAAGAAGAAGAGGGAATCTTTAGGCAATGTTGGAGAGGTTGCGACTCCCTTTATACTAATTCCAATAGAGCAGTAGGTGGTCTGGCGATCTTATGGAATCCAACAACGGTTATCATAGACAGACCCTTTTTCACAGTGGGTATGATCATGACTCACTTCAAAGTCATAGTATCCACCAATGAAGGCAAGATCACAAATTCTTACTAACCTCAAAGTACCCAGGACAAGGAGTTTTCCTGAAGCGAATAAACACTGTCAAATCACTACTGATCTCCCCCAACTGGTTTCTAGGAGGCAATTTCAACATCATCCTCACACTAGAGGAAAATACAAGAGGCACCAATAGGCTCGATCAAGACAGTGGTAAGTTTCGAGCCCTCATAGATCAAATGGATCTAGTAGATATAACAACATTTTCACCTAGTCCAACTGCAGATTTGGACATCAGCGTGTAGCTTGCCGGCTAGACCACTTCCTCATTTTAGAAGCTCTGTTGCTGGAAGACCCTATAATTGAGGTCAACATCGTACCGAAAACAGGCTCGGACCACTGGCCCATTTCGCTTTGTCTTGATGCTGGGACGACGCAAAAACTCAAGCCCTTCAGATTTGAGAAATTCTGTCTCTCCCACCCAGACTTTCATCAGCTCCCAAATTCTTGGTGGAAGAACACAGAAATAGAACATGGCACATGAATGTACAAATTATAGCAAAGGCTCAAAAACTTTAAGACTCAACTAAAGTGATGGAATAAGAATGTCTTTCGAAATATCTTGTAAAGAATGCAAGAAATTGAGCAGCGCCTGGAAGCCTTGCAAAAGACCTTCATAATGGGGGACATAATGACAACCTTAATGAAGGAAGAGGAGGATTTCAAGGAAGAATTGGAAGTGAGAAAGGAGCAGGAGGAAATATTATGGAGACAGAAATCCAGGATACAATGGCTCAAAGAAGGAGACAAGAACACTGAATTCTTTCACCGATCCATGGTGCATCGAAGATACATAAAAAAAATAACCCAACTGGAGGATTCCCAGGGAAACCCCATCAAGGACCACAACATAATAGAAGAAGAAATGGAAAACTACTACAAATACCTCCTAACAGAAACCAATGATGATAAAATGCCAGCAATCGAAAAAATTACGAGGAACATACCCTCCCTAATCACTGGGGAACATAATGAAGCCCTGATGAGGCCCATCTCTCAAGAGGAAGTGGATCAAGTTGTCAAGGAAATTCCCCCAAGTAAAGCTCCCAGTCCAGATTGCTTCATGATGGACTTCTTCCATTACTGTTGGCCAATGATCAGAGAAGAAGTTTGGCAGGTGGTGGAGGAATCTAGAACCTCGGTAAAATTTCTCTCAGCCTTCAAAGCCACCTTCCTCATGCTCATCCCAAAGGACAAAAGGGTCAAGAATCCCAAACAATACAGACCAATATCTCTCTGTAATATCATCTAAAAAATTATCACTAAGGTCATATCCATGCACCTCAAGCCAATTCTGCCTTTCATTATCTCCAAAGAGAAGGCGGGCTACGTGGAAGGAAGGCAAATCATGGACACCATTATCCTAGCTCACGAGGTCATCCACTTGCTGAAAACAACCAAGATTCCAGGTATGCTCATCAAACTCAACCTCTCCAAATATTTTGATAGAATCAGTTGGAAATGCATGTGCTCCCTCCTCGAAGCCTTTGGATTCGATATTCACTGGGTAGCCTATATCATGAGACTTACTTCCTCATCCTTTTTCTCTATCCTGGTTAATGGAGTGCCCTCCCATCCATTCTCTCCCACCATAGGAATCTGACAAGGGGATGCCCTCTCCCCCTTCATCTTTTTCATAATGGCGGAGGGTCTGGGACGCTACCTCAAGGCCTCAGTTTTATAAGTCTCCCTTAAAGGCATACCCTTGCATAATATTCAACCAACCCCCTGTCACAACTAGTTTGTAGATGATTCTCTTCTACTGAACACTCTGACTTCTGAGGAAGCCAATAGGATCAATTCCATCCTCATAGACTTTGCTGACACTTTAGGTATGGCCTTGAACCTTGAAAAATCAAAGCTCTACTTCTTCAACACCCTAGTAGCTATCCAAAATCATATCTTTCATCTCCTGGGAATCCCCAAGAGCTCCCTTCCATCCAATTATCTAGGCGTCCTGCTCACAGGAGCGACTGCTCGTAATATCTCCTGGGACAACCTACTACTCTTCATCTCGAATAGACTCAACAACTAGACCTTTAAACCTCTTAATCTTGCAGCTATGCTGGTGCTTCTAAAGTATGTTCTTCAAGCCTTGCTAACCTACCTCTTTACAGCCTTAGTATCTCCCCAATGTGTCATCCAATCCATCAGGAACATTCAGCGTGGCTTCTTGTGGCATGGGCATCACCCAAACAAGAAGTGGGAAGTAGTAGGTTGGGACAAGATATGCAAGCCTAAGGCCTTGGGGGGACTAGGGCTTAGGAATCCAGGAAAATTAAATCAAGTCATGGGGGAAAAACTATGGTGGCGCTAGCTCAAGCACCCCACAGAACTTTAGGAAAAAATATGGAAAAGGAAATATTCTCCCACCACCAGAGAAGATCAGTGAATTAGATTCAACGATCAGATTCATGGATCCAATATATGGAACACATATTGGAACAACTTATTCCTAATTTATAAGCATGCCTTTTGGGAGATCCGAAATGGTGAAAACACCCTATTCTGGCAAGACTCTTGGAAACAAAAACCACCTTTAGCCACTCTAGAGGAACTCATTCCCCTGCGTCAACAATTGCAGACTGGGGAATTTTGGTTGGTAAAGGATCTATGGAAAGCGAATGATGGACACCAATCATGGGGCATTTGGAAGACTTAACTACATGAACTTCACCTTCAAACAGAGCTAGATTTATGGCCATGAAAATCTTGTGCTAATCAATGGAAAATCTACATCAGAGAAGGTTCAGACATACTCAGATGGGGTCACTCCACAACAGGAAACTTCTTAGTCAAAGAATCCTACTACTTACATGGGAATTACTAGGAGAAACCTAAGGAGTGCATCTGGGGCAAGATCTAGAATCCAAAAATCTGGCCTAAGGTCTCCATCTTCCTATGGCTTACAATTCAGAATCACATTCTCACCTGGGACAGTATCCGAAAGTGAGGTTTCATAGGCCCTTCCATATGCTCCCTCTGTCAGCAACATGAATAAACAATGGATCATCTGTTCAAACATTGCCACTACAGTGAGACAATTTGGGATTTTGGGACACAAATAATGCGTTTCTTTAACATAAATAGGGCCAGTATCATAAGCACATTGGAATACTGGGACTCAATTTCCTATCAGAACCCAATCTTGGATCACATTTGGAAACTTCTACCTAGTTTCACCATGTGGAAAATATGGAAGGAAAAAACAAAAGGATCTTTTGCTCGACTACCTCCCCCCCAGCTCAATGTGGGAAAGAATCATGAACTTCATTTGAGAAACAGTTAAGAGTGGGCAATGGTCCCAAGAGGACCTAAATTGAAACACAGGTGAAATTCATATCCTTTAGACCTGGAAGGTCAATCTTACAGGAACTACACAGAGCACTGGGGTCACCAGAACAACTAGCAGCCCAAGCACTTGGTCCCCCCCACCCTCGAGTTTCATCAAACTAAAATTTGATGGAGTGTCAAAAGGGAATCCAGGTCTGACAGGTTTTGGTGTGGTCTTCATAAATACAGAAGGGGAAATTCTCTTTTATGCAGCAGGCTATCTCAGATTCAATACAAATATCATTGTTGAGCTATGGAGCCTTCTCAGAGGAATTAAGGTAGGAATGGACCAAAAATTCCAAAATATCATAATTGAGGGGGATTCCCAGATCATCATCTAGATCATAACCAAAATTGTTCATGGGTCACACCCCCTTAAGGTCTCTCCTAGTTGGAGACTCTTAGGACTACTGGAAGAGTTTGGATCCCTCCTACAGTCCAACATCACCCTCATCCCTTCACATGTGAAAAGAGAGGCAAACAAAGTAGCATATTGTCTGGAAAATGAAGGGGTGGATTCCATGACGGAACTGATTCAATGGAACACATAAACCTCTCTTTTTATACATTGTTTTATATATTGTCTCTAAAGAGACAAAAGTCATGTATTCTTTGGAGAGACAAATATTTTCATAGACTTGTAAATTTTGGTATTCTAATTTGGCATACAAATACATTTATTGAATTTTATTTGCC
Source organism: Picea abies (assembly GCA_900067695.1). Taxonomy (NCBI): domain Eukaryota; kingdom Viridiplantae; phylum Streptophyta; class Pinopsida; order Pinales; family Pinaceae; genus Picea; species Picea abies. Next base: position 1,247 of record CBVK0103902209.1, on the reverse strand, counting down.
TATATTTTTCCACAAAAAATTTCTCTTTATATTCATAATAATATAAAAGTGTACATAATAGTATTTTACGCGAAAAGAAGGTATTGGCTGCCAAATATAAACTCAAAAACAAGTACCTTGTTGCTTGTAGCTAATCAAAACAAATATTGATGGAGAGAAAAAAGTGAACCTCCCACAATCATTTCCAGTTGTGTCATAGGGGTCCCAGATTACAAAAATGCATTAAGAAACTGAGTAAATAATACTACACCGACAAAAGATATGGGACACAAGCTCTCTAGAATTAATATAGACTTAAGTGCATAGTTGGGCCCTCATGTCCCTCTTCACATAAGTAGTATGAAATCTATCATGGATTCCTCTGGAGTGTTTTTTTTTATAGGCGATCCACCTCTTGATTGTCTTCCCTATATATATGGCTGAAAGATATGTCCCTGAATGGTTTGGTGAGATCTGCTATTCTTTATTTCCAACTCTCCAAGGTGACTACCTATAGTGTTCCTTTTTCATTTAACCAGACAATGAATATTCTTGAATCTCCAAGAACGCTAATCTCAGATATAAATAGTCGAGAGGCTGAAGTTAGTGACACCCAAACCCCTAGAAGTTCAGTTCTGGTGTTTGTTCCATCTCCACAATTTATTGGCCACTTGTAAAAATTATGATCCCTAATCTTTATCACTTTACCCACTCCACTTTGTTCATCGTTATGTTGTGATGCCCCATCTGTTGCTGGGAAATAATACCCTACGGACTAACAAGCTAGGGCTAAACTTGCATGCAGATCATGACCTTAAAGAAATCGCTTTTAACCTATCACCCCAAAACTAAAGTCCCTTTTTCACATACAAGAATGGATAGGACCTACTAACCTTTTTCTTGATGTTTGGTGTAGATCCTCCGTTGTGCTTTGTCTGCTTGCTTACACTGCTCCTTCCAAAAACAATCCTGCAATCAAGACAAAACACTACGGATGCCTGCTATTTTTCTACTTTAGGGTTAGAGTTTAAGCATAAATCGAATAAATCATACAAAACTCATGCATTGGGACAGGAAAAGTATTCTTTTATTAATATCAAGATGAATCAACTTACAATAATGATAGAGATCAGCCACCGCTCCTTGATCCTGATCCTGGGCTCCTCCTCTTCTTTGTCCTCCAACTGCTTTGCTTGAATTCTCCTTAGGCTTGAGGAAAGGCTAAAGGGTTGGGACAAACGGATTCGGCAATTGGGCAGAGTTTCTTT
>CBVK0103902158.1:0-10660 GCA_900067695.1 Picea abies | reverse complement strand
GAAGAAGCTAGGGTTTTGGACGAACCCTTGGCCATGCATGGCCAGGAGTTTCAGTTAATTGACCCATAGTGTTTTGTCCCGTCGGAAAATTTCCTTTTTCTCATGATTATGAAGGTACACGCGGGCTGTAGTGGGCTTGCTAGCGTGTACTTTGTAGATACACACGGGCTGTAGTGGGCCAACTAGCGTGTACTTTTTAAAAATGGAGTTTTTAGAAGAGTTGTTCAGTAGTTTTTGACAAAGAAGGGATATGAGTTGGCCTAATTCCAGGTAAGCATGTGTGGTGCAATTTAGGGTTATAACAAGACCTGTAGACCTTCCTCAACTTCAACAACAAGAGAATAGCATTTTCATCAAACTTTACCTAAGTCTCACATGACTAGTTTTTGGATTAGTCAACAACCCTAACTTGAAAAAATCATAAATCTGTACCTGAAATGAATAAAGGTTTGAAAATGATATACAATATTATTCAATGTCTTCTCTACAATTCCTTTAGGTTTCACTACTTGGAACCTCCCAGAAAAGGAGTTATAGAAAAAACGGCAGACATTACTGAATTCAGGATTATTCTAGAGAGTGAACTTGTATGACATGCCACGTGCTCAATATTCGATATGTTATTCTACAAATTGAAAACAAGAAAATAAGGTCTGTAATATTTTCATTACAATTGGTCTCACATCATTTTTATTTTCTATGAATAAGTTATTATTGTTTTACTCGAAACACCTGTTTAAAACTAGTTTAAGGACTAGCCAAAAAACCTATCTTCCATAGAGTGTATCTCGCAAAATACAAAGACCCAGAAGATAAAAGTTCTACCATGGGTACCTCGATATGGTATCTCAATATCATCCAAGTTTCACTATCTGAATCATTCTATAAAAATGTTCATTTCGAAAATGGTGAGATGACTTGTAAATAACATACCTTAAAACACGTCATTAAAAGACTTCGTCCTCCCTTGGATTTGCGGCCTTCTTTACTTCACCTTCCCTTTGAAATTCACCTCAGATATCCTTCGTTACCTCAGTCACTTATAGATATTCAATATGCTCAATAGTTTCTAATGGGAGTCTCTTGATATCTTATTTATACTTCCCAAGTAACTGTCTTTAGGGACAACTTGTAACTGTTTTACCCCTTCTCCTCAATCTAGGGATAACCCACTTTCTTGTTGCAACTAACTTTTCCTTAATCAATTAAATCATAAATAATTTGTTGCAACTTATTTATCCATAATTAATTAATTTCTTGTTCAACCACTTTGATTATTCAACTTTCTTATTACAACTACTTTACCCATAATTAATTTCTTGTTGCAACCACTTTGACTAGCAACCTTTTTGTTACAACTACTTTACCCAAAATTAATTTCTTGTTATAACCACTTTATTATTTAATTAATTTATCTTTGCAACCACTTTGACTAGGAACCTTCTTGATGACTTTATAGGAGCTTCTAGAATAATTGACTTCATGTTGACCTTCTTAAATGCTTTTAGAATATTCTAAAGGGGCTCCAACTTCTCAAGGTCATATCTCACTAACCATGAGGAACCACATGATGTACCACATATCACTAGAAATGGGATGACACATAATATCCATATATAATAGTCTCACCTACAAAATAATTTATCTTAATGTATTAATTCCTCAAACAAACTTGGGTTCCATAACCACACCTTTGGAGCTACCAGAATGTTCTACCGGACTTCTCCAAGGGTTGACATCAATATCTAAGGGTTGACATCAATTGACAAGATCACTCTCCAAGGGTTGAAATCAATGAAAAACAACTATCCAAACCAACTATCCATCGATCTAAGCCAACTTTCCAATAGTGACTCGGAGTTCTCCATGTGGCAGTTGGGTACAGGTGGGACCCACACAATATGTAGAAGGAAACTCTAGATAGAGAGGAACTAGATGGGTTGAACCTAGATATGTGGAGATCTAGGGATATATATATATATTTCAAGTAAATGGTAATTTTATAAAGTTTTGAATTCCAAATATTAGATATTCGGAGGTTTGGAGAATGCCAGATGGCCAGATACTCAGAGGTTTGAAAAACTTGGATATCCATGATTTTGGGAAGTGTAACCAAGAAGCGGAAAAGAGGGGTCCATGTCAATGACTATGTGTAAGGTGGTCCATGTGGATTCCCAGTGAACTAATGTCGTCAAATGTTACAGGTGGAGTCGAGCCACGTGGACATGATGACATCATCATGGGAATAAATGATGGAAATTTTAAGGGGCATAACTTTTTGCTCAAAACCCATATTTGAGTATATTTATAGTTGTTATAAATATATTGAGGAGAAGAATTAACTTATGAGTTTAGATCTAGGTTTATAGTTACCCTTGAGAAATGTAGTTAGAGGAAAGTTTGAGAAAATTTTACACCCCACCGATCTAATGAGGGTTTAGGGGGTTGGGTGTGTTACACCTTTGTCTTTGATGAAATAATAAATTCATAATGGTTACATTTTGATAAACACAATGGTGCTTGTTCTCATGCACTTTGGATGTAACTGCAACCAAAGAGTTTCTATTTGACTATTTGTATTCCTCATTTCTTCTCAAAGTTCTTCTAAATTCCAATTTGTCTGTATTTTCCATAATTGTTACTTCCAAATCATAATTCCTTGCAAGATAAACTATATTAAAAAATTCAAGACTGGAGAAAGAGTCTCTAACAAAAAAAAATGACAAAGCAGTTCTAGGAACCCTCTACTTCCTCCAAGGAATGAAGCTTGTGTTGAATCCCTTTACCCAAGAATCCACATAGATTTCCCAACAAAAGGAATTCTAAACGAAGAAAACAATGAGATAAAAAAATCAGTAAATACAATGTTGGAAAAAAGTGAACCAAAGACCAAAATTCACCTTCCCTTATGCTAAATTCAAAATGTTGAAACCAAGACTAGGGTACAGATTCCAAAATATAAAAACCAAATCAAGAACCTTGATGGAATCCCTTGTATTTCTTCTCAAATCCATAGTAATAAAATTAGAATTCTATACAAGTGACCCAAAAAATAAGATAAGTCTTACCTGGAGGTCATAGGTTTGCTCGGTATCCAAAGTGAAAATTCTACAAAACTCAAAGGAATACTATGCAATTATCCCACAATGTTGATGGAAAACCTTGAGACCACATTCAATAGGTTAAGTAGAAGTAATAGCTTGCATTTTGGAGTGATGGGAAACTTTCCTAATGAGTCCCATCCCTTTGCAAGGTGTTTGATATGCTTGGTAAGGATTCATGTGGGAGTTAATGCATGTTTGATGTGTCCTATCCATGCCTTAATAATTTAAGGGATATAACAAAATGATCTGCCCCCATTTTTCTCTACTTCCCCTATGCCTAGAGAAGTGGCTTTGTTTACCCATAAATCAACTTCTGAGTTGAGGACACACATCACATGGTAAAGTGAAATTTTGAGATGGATACTTGCATCCTTTTTTGGCTTAAGCAATAATCAATGCAACCCTACTATCCAAAGGATTTTTTTTCCCTAACATCACTTTAATAACCACACTAGAATCACTAATGGACATTAATGATATGACATTGACTTAGCTAGGAGAATACCTCATAGAAGTGCATAATCTTATGCTTGATTATTTTTAGCTTGTCATAATCGCCAGGTATAAGTTTTTCCTTTTCTTCCTTTGAGATCATAAAGGATCCCCGTCACACCTACCACCCCTAGGGGCATGCAATATATTAGGATTTGTAGGCTAATTGAAATTTGATATGCCATGGAAAAATTAGAGTGTCGCAAGGGGAGTGTGGTGGGTCCATAACCGATAAGTTCCAAAATAAAAACTAGTCTAATACATTTATCCCTTAGTATACTTTGTGTAAGTGATATTTATAGTTTTCTCTATAAAATGTTGCATTATTATATGGAACTTTAGCTCCGACATGCAATGAATTTGAGCCATAACAAGTCTATGAACAATTAAATCTCATATACATAAAACATATCATCAAATATAATGAACTTCTATTCTACATAGTTATTTTTCAACTAAAAGAAAAATATGCATCAATGAGTCCCTCTCAAATGCTTCCAAGGCCAAAAAAATCAAATAATTCATCTACAATGCCAGTGCTTGTTTCAAATAAAATATTTATTAGAAAAAACATTTAATATAACAATGTGCTACTAATTATACACACCACAAGTGATGCACTTAAATTAATTCAAGCACCAAATATTGTGCACAAGAACATTTAAATTTTATAACTTTAATGGTGATCTTCAAATGTAATGATTCACTACTAAATGGTGCATAATCAATAAGCACCAAAAATTAGTGCATGCACTAATGGTGCTCTATATGTTTATGTGGACATTGTTATCTTTGAAAATTATTTATAAAGATGATTGGAGTGCCTAAACAATGCAATTCACTACCAATAGAGTAATGTTTTAAATAATAAATATAAAAATTCTCTAATGCATTTAGGATGTACAAGAACACCACTATGTAGTGCAAGCTAGAAAAGCATCGATAGACAGGCGAGTTGAACACCATTAATGCACCATTGAAATTTAAAAAAAATGGAAAACAAGGAAATTTAAAGCCTAATTATAATTTTTAATCCACTGGAAATATAAAGTGAGGGATGCAAATTAATTTACATGGTCACTTCTATACCAAGGAGGCATGGTTGTTGTGTAGAAAAAAATGAAATATTTGGTAAAATTTAGAATAATTCTAAAATGAACACAAGTCCACTATAAAAATGAACGAATCAAGAAATCAATCAATCGAGTAACACAAATCAATGGGTCAGTCATGGAGGCAAAGTGACCATAAATGGCAGTGTGAAGCATTGAATGAATGGTCAAAATGAAATTTCAATTTGGTAATTTAATTTTTTTTTAACCGTACCCTCATGTGATCCACATCATATACACCAATGCATTTAGTGGTGTGTGGCGCACTCGTTCTCTTTCCAATGTATACACACTTGAGATATTAATAGATACAAAATGTAATCACATGATTTTTTTGGGAAAAATGATAGATATTTTTATATAAAATATTATCATCTTTATAAGTTCTTGTGGTGTACATATGATTGAAATGAATTGGTGTGCTTTGTCTATAAGTGCATTGAAAAAAAAATCCACTAAAACTTTGGTCATTCACCTTTACTGGAAACCTTTGCTAGAAATAGAGAAGGGAGAAGTGGCTCTGAAAAAACCCCTACCAATCGGTCTTTTCCTTGCAGTTACATTACATTGGTTGATTACAATTGCTTTATAACCATCTTTCTTTCTTATATATACATCAAGAAAACTCATTTGATCTTGTGAATTTGATATATTGTAATAAGAGGTTGCCCTCTTCAAGATGTTTCTTATTCATTCACTCTTTTACTTGATTTAGTATCAATATTACTAAATTTAGTCTTTCCAATTCCTATTGGATATTTGGTCATAAATATATGTTGATGGGAAAGAGGCTTGGAAGTTTCTTCTTAATTAGATATGGGATCAAGCAAGGATTTCTTCTTGGGAAGTGTTCTTGGCAAGGAGTTTCTATTCAAACCCTGTTAATCACACCATATCATGTAAATTTGTTGGCACATTTGTTTTGTGGAGTATCAAGAAGGTTTGGAGGCTATTAAGCCTTACCTCTCCTAGAAGGAGCTTTCCTTCTATACTATACTTTCCTAAAATGACTATTTTATATGGTGGATAACTCTTGTAAATTTTGAAGACAAGACTCTCTCCAATACTTCCTAGTTATACACGCTAAGGATTTTCAGAAAGGGTGACCATTCTACCAATGATATGTTTGATACTCTATCAAAGAATTATGTTAGAATTGGAGAATGATGTTACAATTTGATAGATGGGGTCACATTATGGCTTTAAAAGTAGAAAGAGGATGAGATTAAAGAAGGTCACCAAAAGATGCTTGAAGAAGTTGAACTTCATCTAGAGGATATACATGTTAAATATGATGGTACTATCACCAAGGCTAGAGAAATCAAAGACCAAGCAAAGAGGAAAGGGTATTCCATTGTCTCTAAAAAGAAGATATATGAAATTGGTGTGCAGAGTGAAGGAAAACCATCAAATGTGAAACCATATTGACACCCTCATTATCAAGAAATATTTAAAGGAAGAAAAGAAGATCAATACCAACCTTATCAAAGAAGAAGATGGAATACTCATAAATATTCATGAAACATGACATTGCAAAACTATTATTCAACAAGATATTGTAAGAGACCAACACCTACTACAAATTGGAGAAGTTTTAACAACGATACATGGAATCAAGGGAAAGAAAATTATGCAAAAACTAGCCACCATATATTAAGACAAAAAAATTGAATTTGGATGGATGGATCATCATCAATGGAAATAATAAAGAAAGAACATAAGAAAATTGTATTACTTGGTTTCATCACATGTAAATCCGTTAACTTCAAATCTTCGAGGATAAATCTTTTTGAAGGAGGGTACTATGATATGACCCAAAAGAGGGAATTTATGGGGCTAAATGTATATGATATAACCCTAATGAGGGGCATATATGAGGTTAAATGTACATTTAATGTGTAAATGTAAATGTAATAGGGCTGGCCTAATAATAATGGGGCCACATGTGCATTGTGTGTTATGACCCAAGGGGGCATATATAGGGTTAAAAATGTATGATATGACCCCAAGGGGGGGGCATATATGGGGATAATTGTACATGTAATGTGTAAATATATGTGTCATAGGGTCAGCCTAGTAGTAAAGGGGCCTCATGTGTAGGTGTGAATAGGTATATATAGAGATCATATATTTATTATTGAGGACATTTGAATTGTGATGTATGAATGTAATTGGGTATTTGGAGGAGGTTCTCCTATTATTTAAGGAGTTATTGTATAAATTATCTATCTTGGAGTCATGATCCATGCTTAAATTATGTACATGGTGTGTACTTATGTTATTTAATGATATTTTAAGCATTTGGTACATTACATTTGGTATCAGAGCATTGATCCTAGGGTTTTTTCTTCTCTAAGTAAGTCATCTAATCATTTTTTTTCTATAAAAACATTTATTGAACGATTCATATAGTGAAACTTGAAGTTTATTTATAATACCTTTCAAGGTATCTTTGGTACAAATTTCATCTTTTGGTTCATTATAATTTTGGAGATACAACCTATGGAAGATAGGGTTTTTGACTCATCTTGAATTCAATTTTAAATGAATCATCTTGGGATTTTTGTTGTAACTTTTTTTTCTGGGATGCTTCAGACAATGAAGCTTGGCTTTTATTTAGAATACATGTTAGGATATTTAGACACTTAGGAGTTAGTTAATATCTACTTGGTCTAAGGTGTCATTAGGTAAAAGTGTGTTTCTTTAGTATGCATTAGTATGCATTTGTAGTTTGGAAATCCGATGGTCATGATATGTTCTCGACATAGAGTGATCCAACTGTTCATACTCTCCTCGATCTTAACGGTCATTGATCTGTGGCTTAACACCTGATTGGTCCATGATCTCTATTTAAAGAGCATGGAGGGTCATTTGCCGATGATTGATTGTGAGACAATGTATTGTAAAATCTCCCTGTAATCTTTTTCTTTTGCATTAAGAAATTGCTCCAAGTGGCCGTGTTAGCTGGGGCCGTGGATGTTTCCCCGTAGGGGTTTTACCACGTGAAAACATCGGTGTGTTGATCTTTGATCTAGTTATGTGAGTGTTTACTGAATATGTTCTTCCTCTTTTGGAATAACTGTGTTGTCGAACATGGTATCAGAGCCTGTTTGAAGACCCGCTTCTGTTGTAGATCGAGCGTGAAGCCGAGTTTCCTCATATCCATTTTCTGTCATTTCTGTGCATTTATGGGCTGAGAGGACTGTTCCATTGCATCCGAAAAACTCATTTAATTCAGGAACACTTTTTGTTTCACTCGAAAAGGTTTCTGTTGCCCAATATATAGCCATTACAGTCAGATCCGAAGGTATAAAGCTTGAATACGCATTTTTTAAATTTTTGTAGAGTAGTATTTTGGTTTTATTTCGGTTTTGTATTATTTATTTTCGGGTTGCTACTCTTTTAGATCTGCGTATTCTCTTTTCCCCGTGCCCTGTGCGATCTTGGAAAATTAGAAATAGATAGGAAAATGTGCATCTTTTGTGTAAGCTAACCGAGATCTAACCCTTCTTATCATCGAGAAGCAATTTTTTTTTTCTTGTGTGAAAAGAGTTTTTTTTAGCACGGTCTCCAAGGCCATCATCATCATCAACAACAACAGCCCCAATCCTTCTTCTTAACATTACAATATGTTTTGCTAGACCATCTGGTTAAAACTTGTCTTATTAAGTAAGAGGTCTTGAGTTCAAGCCTCTCTTTTGTTAAATTTTTTGAAAAAAAATTCATGCTAAAGTTGTAAAGTGTATTTCACTTCAAGTATAAAAGTGAATCACTATAAGTAGCTTTAATATTTTATTTTAGAGTTATTTATTTTGCATGCATATTTTCTGTTATAAAGTAACTTCATTGTAAAAGTGATCCCCACATCTTTTTATAAAAGTGGGTCACTTCATAAAGCAACTTACACTATCACGTGGTCATTAGGTTACCATTTATGCCTTTTTTTAAAAGGGCATAACTCTCACATCAGAAGCTCGTTTCCAGTGCCATTTTTTTTAAAACCGCATAACTTTTTGAGATATTTCCATCTAGATCATCAGTTCCTATTTTTAAATCCACATTATCTGCATATTTAATATGGTTTCTACAAGTCATGTCTTGCTTACCAACAACAACTACTTCCAATGGAAATCTCATATGGAAGATTTATTAAGAAGTAAAGGCCTATATCGGATTGCCTTGGGAAAGTAAAAAGCACCCACTGATGATGATAAGAAATAAAAATGGGATAATAGGAGTAACGAAGCACGTGGACTAATCAAAATTTCCATCTCTCTTGATTTAAGGTACCACCTTCAAGAAAATGATGACCCTGAAGAAGCTTGGGACAAGATTGAATCTGTGTTTGGTAAACTCAATATTGTTCGAGCACAACAGTTAGAAAATCAAATATTGACCTTGAGTCCAAGTGATTTTTGTTGCCTTGGAGACTATCTATCTAAGTTTAAAACACTCAGAATTTTATGTGAAGAATGTAAGATAAAAATAGAGGAAGAGTGTTGCATCTATCTTATTCTTTCTAAGATAGGTAGTGCGTATTCTATGTTTGTATCTATCTCTTATGCCATGAGAGAGGCTCTAGGGAAAGCTTATGAAAAACCCACTCTTGAGTCCTTTTGTGCTGCTTTGATTAGAGAGGAAGATAAGCTTATACAACTTGGAGTGATCAGCACTGCAGGTACTTCTAACAAAGCGTTATTTGCCCAGCAGAAAGATAAACCCAAGTATCCCAAGAAGCAACATCCTCGCTACAACAACAAGAAACATAAGGGTCCCAAACTTTCTCAGACAACTTCAACTCCTAAAGGTGACAAAGGAGAAAAATATAAAAATAAGAATACTCACACACATTGCAACTTTTGTGATAAAGATGGTCATGATGAGTCTAAATGTTTCAAGAAGATGGCAGTTTTAGAAGCAACGATGAAGAAGCACAACATTAGTATCGATTCTACTTCTTCTTCTTATTCTCATGGACATGCACTTTTTGCTTCTGGTTTCTCCTTCAACACAAATTCTACTTCTTCTTCTGATGAGTGGCTTATTGATTTAGGAGCATATTATCATATGGCTAAGAATAAAGCCATATTTTCTGCTCTAAATGAATGTAACACCAAGAAAATATTTGTTGGTGATGATAGATCTCTTAGTGTTGTAGGATCTGGAATAATTCAAGTAGATACTGGTCATTTCAATGATTTATTATGTGTTCCAAGTCTTTCTTGTAATATTCTATCAGTCTATCAAATCACTCATTCAGGTGAAGGTAAAATCGTAGAGTTTTCACCTCACCAAGTTGTAATCAAGGATCTAAAATATCCTAAGCATGTTCTTGCAATTGGAATCGTTGATGATATTACTAGGTTGTACAAGTTTGACAACTTTGGGTCATCAACTTTTTCATCAGTTTTTGTTGCTCATAGCAATGACTTGAACAAACTTTGGCATGAGCGGTTTGGTCATCTAAACTATCACTCATTGCAACAACTATGTAATCAACAGATGGTGACTGGTCTTCCTCTTGTTTCATGTAGAGATGGTGTTTGTGTCAGTTGTGTTCTCGACAAACATAATCGAGACAATTTTGACAAACGTGCCTCTTGGCACGCATCACGCCCTTTCCAGCTTGTTCACAGTGATTTGTGTGGTCCATTTTCTTCCCCTTCTTTTTCTGGGTGCAAGTATTTCTTAACTTTCCTTGATGATTTTTCCATATGTACTTGGGTTTACTTCTTAAAACTTAAGAGCAAATTTTTTGACAAGTTTTTGGCTTACAAGGCCCTTGTAGAAAAGCAATCCGGATATCAAATTCAAAAGTTAATAACAAATAATGGAGGTGAATATGTGAACAATAATTTTACAGGTTACTGCTCTACACAGGGCATCCAACTGCAACACACTGTTCCATATACACCACAACAAAATGGTGTTGCTGAGAGAAAGAACTGCACA
>CBVK0103902157.1:0-10060 GCA_900067695.1 Picea abies | reverse complement strand
TGAAATTATTCTTAGAAGAGGTGTTAAATTTGATGAAAATCTCTTGGCCTACGAGCTTAATTTGGCAGTTGTGCCTTCTTCGACTTGCGAGCCATCTTCGACGTTTGTGCCTTCTTTTGTCCCTATTCTGGTTTCTTCTTCAGATGATGAAAGTGAGGATGAAAATCCACCTCCTCCTGCTGACCTTCCTCCAGACGAGTCCTTTGAACCTGAAAAAGCACCAGTTCTACCGCTTCCTAGATGGGTCTGTTCAACATGAGAAGCAGTTGGTGATCTTGTCGGTGATCCTTCATATTAGCGTCGAACACATTCACAGTTCCAACGAGCCTCTTCTCTTTTGGCTCAAGTTTCAGAGACTTGTGATCCAGAGACATTTGCAGAAGCTTCAAGTCATCCAGATTGGGATACAATAATGAATGAAGAGTATTGTTCTTTAATGGAAAATGATACGTGGGATCTTTTGCCTCTTCCAAAAGGAAGAAAACTTGTTAGATGTAAATGGGTCTACAGAACTAAGTATGCATAAGATGGAAGTGTTGAAAGACACAAGGCTCAGTTAGTTGCCAAAGGATTCTCCCAAGTTGAAGGAATTGAATATAATGAAACCTTTTCCCCTATAGCCAAAATGAATTCCATCTGCCTTGTTATTTCCCTTGGTGCCTCACATAAATGGGAGGTACATGAGATGGATGTTAAATCTGCCTTCTTGCATGGCGATTTGAAAGAAGAAATCTACATGGAACAACCTCCTAGCTATGTCCAGAATGACTCTAGCCTTGTTTGGCGCCTTAAGAAATCTCTTTATGGTCTTAAGCAAGCTCCCTGAGCTTGGTATGCCAAAATGGATAGCTTTCTTATTGACACCAGATTCCCTAGATTCCATTCTGATCCTAATGTTTATACCAAGAAAGTAGGAAGCCATCTCATAATCCTTGTCCTTTATGTTGAATCCTTGTCCTTTATGTTGATGACCTTATCCTTACTGGTAGTGACTCAAAACTTTTAAACTATGTGAAAACCAACCTTAAGAAGAAATTTGAAATGACAGACTTAGGTTTTTTGCACTATTTCCTTGGCCTCCAAGTTTTGCAAACCAATGAAGGAATTTTTCTTTCTAAGTCTAAGTATGCTTGTGACCTTCTTCGTTGCTTTCACATGGATGACTATAAACCAACCCCTTCTCCCTTCCAGTCTTGAGTCAATCTTACTGCCACATGTACTTCTCTTGAAGTTGATGCCACCCTGTACTTCTCTTGAAGTTGATGCCACCCTGTACCGTCAGTTAGTTGGTAGTCTCTTATAGTTGAATCATACCCGTCCTGATATTTCCTTTGTTGTTGGTCTTGTTGCCTGATATATACAAACACCCCATGAAAGCCATTGGAAAGCAGCTAAAAGGATACTTCTCTATGTATGTGGTACAGTTCAGTTCATGATACATTACAGTTCAGGGGGGAATCCTTTATTGGTTGGTTTCACTGATTCAGATTGGGACGACGACCTTGACGATCAAAAGTCTACTGTAGGTTATGTTTTTAGCCTTGGTTAAGGACCTGCCATTTGGGCCTGTAAGAAACAATAGGATATTCCATTTTCTTTAGTAGAATCAAAGTACCAAGTAGCGGTAAATGCAAGTCAGGAAGCCTTGTGGCTTTGACAAATCCGTTCAGAGTTTGGATTCGAGCACTAGGATCTGACCATCCTTTGGTGTGACAATCAGAGTGCCATCAAGATTGCCAAAGACCCAGTTCAACATTAGCAAAACAAGCACATCGAGCTACACATGAACTTCATCAGAAAGCTCATTCATGATCAAGTTATTGAAGTGTTATTTTTCCCTACAGAAGATCAAGTTGCAGACATTTTCACAAAGTCTCTTATAGAAGCGAATTTTTCCAAACTTTGATATATGTTAGGAGTTTAGGAAGCTGTCATTAAGGGGGGATAGGCTCTAATGCCTCCTTCCTTCTCCTATTGTGTCAACATTGTAAATCCTTCAATCCTATCCCAAGTTGTTCTTAAGGAGGGATGTTAGGATATTTAGACACTTGGGAGTTAGTTAAGATCTACTTGGTCTAATGTGTCGTTAGGTAAAAGTGTGTTTCTCAGTGTGTTTATTTAGTATGCATTAGTATGCATTTGTAGTTAGGAAATTCGACGGTCACGATATGTTCCCGACATAGAGTGATCTGACAGTTCTTACTCTCCTCAATCTTAATGACCATTAATCTGTGGCTTAACACTTGATTGGTCCATGATCTTCATTTAAAGAGCATGGAGGGTCATTTACCGATGATCGATTGTGAGAAAATCTATTGTAAAATCTCTTTGTAATCTTTTTCTTTTGCATTAATAAACTGCTCCAAGTGGTCGTGTTGGTTGGGGTCATGAATGTTTTCCCCGTAGGGGTTTTACCATGTGAAAACATCGGTGTGTTGATCTTTGATCTGGCTATGTGAGTGGTTACTAAAGGTGTTCATCCTCTGTTGGAATACTTATGTTGTCAAACAATACATATCAATTTAACTGTGGTACACATTTTCACATCTAGGTCATTACACTTTCATAGATATACCTTGTGGAAGATAGGGTTTTTGACTAGTCCTATAACTAGTCTGAAACATGTGTTCCAAATAAAGTAGTCATATCTTCTTCATAGAGGATCCAAATTCAGTTATACCTGTTTAATTTAAATTAGAACATTCCATAGTATTTTTGGTATAATTTTTAGAATCCTTTATTAAATATTGTACACTTAACATTCTGTACAAGTTCACTCTCCAGGAAAGGCCAAAAATCAGCTAGGTTTGGGAAAGTTACCATAACTTTCACTTGGCACATCAAACTTTGGTCAGACCCATGGAATTGCAGAGAATAAATATCGGAGTACCATAGACCAAAATTACAAACTCAAAGGGGATGGAATTTCATATATACATCAGAAATAAGGTTGGCCATAAGGACATATTCAAAATCAGGGTTTCAAAGGTATGCTTACTTAAAACTATCATAACTTTTGGTTGGGATGTCCGATTTAGCCAATTCAAAAGTGATTGGAAAGAGAAAACATAGAATACTATATTGGAACAAGGATTATAACTATTTGAGACCATTATTCCTAATATATTGAACATGTAAGTTGAGGTTTGGGTTAGACCTCAATTAAGAATCAATGGAAATACCTTACTTTAGTGGAAATTAATACGATGATGAAAACAATCATGCAAAATGGTTGAGGATAGTAAATAAATATGGAATAATTGATTTAATGAAAACAACTTATTTGTTTGGTAAAGATTGTAAGTGGTGGATTAGTATTGATCATGATACTAGACTGAACATCACATGGGAAAATTTTGAAGAACTCTTCTAAATTAAATGGATTAGAGATACAAAAAGGGAGGAGATGTATAAAATTCAAGAGGAGTTAAAATAATAAAAAGAAGAGATCAATAAGAAGGTTGGTGAGCTATCTAATATATGAGACCTTAATGAATCACTTGTTAAAGAAGATAAAAAATTAAAATAGGGAAATAATATCAAAGGGAAGTGGGAAAAGGACGGGTCAAGGGAAGAGTTAAAAAAGAAAGATGAAGCGATATGTAGATTAAAAAACCATAGTAAACAAATGCCAGATGAGGTGAAGAGATTGAAAGAAGAAAAGAAGCATTGTCAAAATCAAGAAAAAGAAAGGATATTAGATCAAGAATCTACCAAAATACTTGAAGAGGAAATTTGCAAGAAAGTTGAGGAATCCCTAAATAATGATGAGGTAAAATCAGAAATGAAATCTAGAATTGAAGAAGGACATCAAAATTTGATAGACGGGGTCACATTGCAACTTCAAAAGGAGAAAGAAAACAATACTCAATAAGGTCACCAGAAGATACTTGAAGAAGTTGAACTTCATCTAGAGGATATACATGCCAAATATGATGGTATAATCTCCAAGGATAGAGTAATAAAAGACCAAGAAAAGAGGATAGAGGATGGCATTGTATATGAAAAGAAGATAGATGAAACAAGTGTGCAAAGTGAATAAAACTGCCAAATGTGAAATCATATAGACACCCTCATTATTAGGAAATATTTCAAGGAATAAAAAAAGTTGGATATCAACATTATCAAGGAAGAAGATGGAATACTATTCAATATTCATGGAACAAGGAATCACAAAACCATTATTCAACAAGATATTATCATATACCAACATCTACTACAAATTGGAGAAGCTTCAACAAAAATACATGGATTCAAGGGAAATAAAATTATGCAATAACTGGATGCCAATGATTAAGACCAAAAATAATTAATTTTGTATGGATGCATCATCATTAGTGGAAAGAAAAAATCATGAACACATGAAAATCATATTACTTCATTTCATCACATGTGAAGCCTTTAATTGCAAATCTTTGAGGACAAAGATTTTTGAAGGAGGGTATTATGTTATGAACCAAGGGGGGTGTTGGCATGCAGTTATAAGACCCCAGGTTCATTTTATTCAACCAATAAAACACTTCAGATACCATCCCTTTCGGCATCACCTACATGCAAGTGAAGTCTCACCTGAGGTATCTACTGGTTCTGCAGGAACGAAGTTTTTGTAGGGATGAGGGGATGTGAGGCTATCACCATATCCATTACTATTTATCCACCCTATGCATGATATATTTATTCATGTCCTTTGATTAGTTAACAAACCCTATAGTGCATAATCCTTATAACATAGATTGCAACATAAGTAACCCACTATACCATTCATTATTGTTGCACATCAATCATATAGTAAAAACATCTATACTAATTATGCATAAACATAAAATACATGAACAACCACATCCAAAGAAATTTTTAGACACATGGTTTAACATGGCTCACCCAATCCTTGGGCTATGCTGTTATTGGATAAATCCATAGGTGTGGACACTAACAGATATCCCTAGATCCACCTAGATCTAGAACAAAACAGGATAGGACATGACTCTTTCCCTAAGTTGTGGTCATTGAATCTACTACTAAGAAGGAATAAGTGACATACCTTTATATCGATTCCTTGGGTCTCTGTTGTTCCCGCTTCACTCCGGTGCTCTTGTGAAATCAGGTCCAAGACAACACAAACCAACCAAAGTGAAGATAGCAAAGTATATTCAATGTCAACCTATGCATATGATCAAGGAGTTATGCAATAAAATAAGAGTGATTTTATGGGAAAGGGACATGCCGTTGTATTATATTAAATGAAAGTAGAAGATACAACCAGATTGCCTTGATGTCGCAAGCTTCCTTTCAGTGACCCTTGGTTCCAACACACACACTTTCTCTACACTTTGCATGAAGAAGATCCAATACAACTTGATAGACCAAATAGAGTCCTCAAGCTTCTGTCCAAACAGAGTTCTTCACACAATTCTCTCACCAATTATTCATTCAATCTTGCTTAACCTTTTCCATGAGAAACCTTTCAATATATAGGAGAAGGAGAGATGGTTAAATGGATGACGATGATCCCACTAAATCTAAGAAGTTAGTAGGATGCCAACCATGCGAATGCCAACTGATTTTCTAGAAGATTCCCTTCTAGAACCTTCATGACCTCTTCTCTTTTCCAAGCTTTGAAATAGGTTCACACCCTACCTATAGAGCATACTATGAATAGTTTGCATCCTAAGTTTGGGTTGCCTGCGAGAATGAAGTATTTTCACACCCCATAATATAGGCAGCCTGTGAATTCATCTTAAAAATGTGTTTTTTGGAAGAAGACAACAACCACTTTTCTCAGGAAAAAAGTATTTGTGGGAGCCTGAATACATCACTTGTAGAGACATCACCAGAGTGACCAAAATCATGTGTAATAGAATGCCCCCCAAAGTATGAGGCTAGAACTTGTGACAGCCAAAATATTTTGTAAAATGCATGTGTGTGTCAGAAACAAGGAGTGCACCTAATCGAAAACATGTAAACAACCAAGCATCTGCAGAATATAATACCAGTTCTAAGGTAGGCATTCCCATGCTCAGATCACAAATGAATGGAATCATAAACGTAGGTCATGGCCATCGATCATACACCATGGATCCATGTCGTCAAAATGTTACATAGCCACCAGGAATACACTATGGATCTATGTGAGAGGACTTGAATAATGACATAGCCACGTGACATACAAAGTGGATCTATGTGCTGATACAAATCATACATACTCCATCATAGCCTGGATAAAAAAGATGAGACCTAGGGTCTTCAATCTTGTCACCTGAAAGTACGAATCTAGCCATGTGATTACATGTGCTGAAGTCGAACATGGTAGAAACCACTTGGTTACCGGTCATTCATGAAAACTATTAACAAGTGCGAGGGAAATCAGTATTGATTTCAATGACTCCCAAGGTACTGAAGTACAATCCGAACGAACGCGAATGAATGAGTTGAAGTCGAGCACTCGATGAAATCTCTTGATCAGGGATCAATGATGTGAAACCCATGTCGAAAGCGAAGAGACCTGCCATTAAGGCATGCAAGTTCCAAGGTACTAAATGATTTCTAATTCTCATTTCTCGATAATGAGTTGGAGTCGATGGAACAAGACTCATCACAGGAGGACCTTGATGTATCCCCCATCAATGACACAAAATAAGTAACAGATTTTGAGGGTGAAATAAAGTATGAATACGGGTTGAAATGGACACAGGGAAGGCCAACATAGTAAGAATGGACAACTATAGATGGCTGACTCAATAGAGGGCTCCTGTGAACTTCTCTTGAACATATGAATGACACGACCAAGGACTTGGCAGCACTGACTCAAAGATGACCCAAGATATGACCTTGTAGCAAGTCGAACAAGAGACAAATGGATTTCCTAACCCAGATTCAAATGACGAATAGGGGGTGTCATGTTCAAGAGTGACGCTTACTGCCATTAATATGAATACGAAAACATATCCCTTTCCCAAAATTTCCCCCAACATTTTTGGCGAGTACCTCTTTATTTTTACATAAGCTTGAGGAGGATAACATATGCTTGTTGATGTAAGCTCATCCTTCGGACGAGTCCCTCAGAGTATATTTAATGAACCCTAGGAAGGAGTGGTTCGGTCCCATTACGGGTCTTTCGATGTTTGTTTAACGAGTCCAAGGATAGAAAATTCAGGGTTTTTTTGTGTTTTGAGAGTCTGAAAAACACTTAAAGAGAAATTTCCCAATTCCTTTTTCATAAAAGAGTTTGACGAGACCAAAAGAGTGATAAACTATCGCACGTCGAACATTTTCTTCAAATACTTTAACGAGCATGAAAAGAACAAGATTGATCGACAATCTTTTCATTTTTATGGAGCGTGAAAAGAGCTTATAGGATACTCCTTTACGTTCATCGTTTTCGTGTTACCATGACAAGTATGAAAAGCCGAGAAAAAATATACTCGGTTACGTTCTCATATATTTGCAAGCACGAGAATGAACAAAGACTGAGCTTGAGGTATTTTCTAAAAAACCCACAAAAAGTAGTCATATATGCGACAAAAATAAAAAACATCTATACCCCCTCGTTCAGACTTCGAAGTTGTTATATCTGCGAAACACCACACTCATAAGGCTATTAGGGTATTAGGTTTTATAAACAAAGCAATAAAAATAATATAAAAAATCAATAAAAAATAGTAAAAAGTGAATAAATATGGGTGAAAAGGACTTTTTACCATTTCATTGTTACTTTGCCCAAAAACTTGTGCAACATACCTCATTTTCCCCCAAATTTCTTTGCTCAATTGCAGGAGGCACAAGTGATCATTTGGCGAACGGTTTCAGCCAACGAGGTAATCTCTTGATTCTCTAACTTTTCTATGGTTTTTTTTTTGTTTTTATTGGCAATTTTTTGGGTTTTGAGTCCATTTTAGGGTCAGAACATGCGCCCAAGCATTCTCGCAGATGGGCCATGTGGGACCTGTGAGAATCTCGCACTGTGAAAAGGGTCCACCTGCAGGGGATGAAAAATGGATCTTAAAGTGAAGTTTTGCTCAATAAAAATTACGCAAGAGTTTAAAACAAGTTGCCGACTTCCCTCTCATGGCTCTTTTGCGGGTGTTTGACCATCACAATGTTGGAATGGAGAGAAAGAGAACATGAGGAGGATGATGCCATTGCCCAGAATGACCCGGGTATGGTCGATGCCCTCTGAGACTGTGGGCTCTTGAAATTCTTCAGGATTCCGGGCATGAGAGTCCAACTCAAGTTGTTGAATACCTGGTCCACATGTGGGACATGGATCAATAGTTATTTCACGTGGGAGTCCATACGCTGACACTAGATATTGAGGATATCTATTTTTTGATGGGGTTGTCACGACATGGATACCATGCTACTTTGATCGGAGTAGAGGCGGCTAACTCTCTATGAGTGAGTATTGTCGCCAATATTATGTTCCCGAGGCAAAGAGAAGCAAGGGTAAGGTTGAGATTTGGGGGGTCCAATATCTGACCCTACAGACCATGTTGTTTACTATTGCATGCATGGCTGGGAGCATGGCTCTCCAGAGCTATTTCCAATACGCCATAGAGTGCACAGAGCCTCGGGTCTTCAACTGGTCCGATGCAGTTCTCCGCAGTATGAAGAGACAATTGACGAAGTGCAGAAAGGGTGACTTGAAGAAGTTTGGTTATGGGTCACTTTTGGTGTCATTCTTCCTCGAGAGGGTCCCACTGCTGCGACTACAGGTTGATTGGGGTTTACCAGCCCCACAGGATCCGAGGATGCTGAGGTGGTGTAACCTCATGGCTCGAAACGTAGCAGGGCCTATAATGAAATATAATGATTCCTTTTTTGACTGGTTGAGGCCCCAGATGCTGATGATCGATGACTACGCATATGTTGGTCTGGATTTTTGAGGGGATCCAGATTTGGCCCTGCTTGAGGATGCTTAGTGGGGTGACTTAGGTAGAAAGTACACATTTTGTTCTTTTTAAATGTTTTTGCAAATTTTATCATATGAAATGTTTTTATGTTTATCCAAGAACTAATCAAAAAATTTCTTTTTGATGACACAGATGTGGGGCCGTATCGACCTCCAGGAACGTCTCCCATTCTCAGGTGAGGAGAAGCGGCTCTAGTGGTGAGATGGGATGCCAAAGACTATGACGCAGTGGAACATAACTTGGAGGGGTTGACCGCGGATGTCCCAGATATTGCTATTGGAGAGATCCAGAGACATTACCAATGCCATACTGTGGGCGTGTCCAAGTCTCTCAGTCGACTATTTCGTAGGGTAGCCCGAACAGTTGTGTGTTATCGTGAGCGTCATCCATGATGCTGCTTTGTAGAAGCTATAGGCTTCGTATTTTGAGATTTTAATCCTTGGATAGAAAATTTTTGTAAAAAATTTTGATCGTTATATACATATATACGACTTCTATTGACTTATTTTGTGTTGTGTTATACATGTGATGTTTGATTGGTTTATAAATGTCCCAAATATTTGTCTAACACATAGTTAGTTAAGGCATCAATCAATGTATTTAGACATCTAGGAATGTGCTGATATTTGATATAATCAAAATAACGTTCCAAGAGGCAAATTCGTAAATATACCCGTAATAAAGTAGGACTTTAGATAGCATAGACATTACTTAACTGTAGTACTACTAGCTGCGAATCGAGTTGCATAACCAAGTGGCGGATATCAAGCAAAATAGCATCCATCAACAATTCGATGACGATTCTATATTCTGCAATAGTATTGGTCACATGACCGAGGCACACACCTCATAGAATGATAAGTTCATTTGTAGGGGCGTAAATTGCCCATGCAGCAGAAGCAAGGTTCTGAGTACTACGGCTAGCACCATCGGCGAAGCCAATGTGAGGTAGAGAAGACTCCGACATCTGGAAACCAAGCACAAAGCAAGATAAGCGGTCGAGGGCAGAGACCAAATAACGAAAAATCATACTAAAGTAACACACAAAAAATATGATACAATAAAATACAAGCACTCATGCACAGGTGATCTTAAGCATAATACTTCTTTAAGTACAACCCATTTCTGGGTTCACTCAAAGGGATACCGTC
>CBVK0103902118.1:0-10304 GCA_900067695.1 Picea abies | reverse complement strand
GTGTGTCTTCATCAAGCGGCCACTTTGGAGGAACCTCACCTTTCAAGGTACAATTTAATTTTGATATTCCCATATTTGAAGGACAGATAGATGCAGATGTCGTAGAAAAATGGTTAAATATGCCAGAAGGTTATTTCTCTATTCATAATTTCTTCAACAAGGAAAAGATCACCTTTTCACTCCTTAAGGCTCTCCCCCTTGTCAAACATTGGTGGGAAACTTACTGTGAGAAAAAATCCACAAAGGAGTCTAGAATATTTTGGGTCGAGCCCACTTGGTATTTTTTTATGGATGCGGAAAAGGAGCAATATTACCCTACGGGAAACTATGATGACCAGTACAAGAGATGGATCACGCTGCATCAATATTGGGGCCAAATAGTGCTGGAGTTCACAAATACCTTCCATACCTTGAGCCCCAAGTTGGGTATCAAATACTTTGAGTGGCATCTGGCTTTAAAATACCATGGGGCTCTACATAGGTACATCCAAACTGAAATGGATTTTCTGGACATCTCATCACTTGAGGTTGCTTATTGATATGTTGTCAAAATCAAGAAGAAATTTAATCACAAAAACAAGTCGGGATTTGGGTCTGCAAATCCGCAGAAACTAAAGTATGGTAAAGGTAGCCCTAATTCACCAAATAACCAACCTCAAGACAACTAGTCCAAGCCACAGGAAAATAAGAGCAACGGGAATATGAAAAAGGACACTGGGAAGTGGTACAACTTCCAAAAAATCCCTTGGCACAACATCGATGAATGATGCTCAAAATAATCATTGGTATTCGAGATTAAAAAAACAGAACCAAGCCCCAAATCAGACTTTGATTTAGACAAGAATAAAATGAGACAGATAATTGATGCAGAAACCACTGCTACTGTCACGACCACAACAATCCAACCAGAAGAACCAAAGGATCTTGAGGAGGGGGAACACCTCTTCCATTCACATATGTGGGTGAAGGTGACCCCACTGCATTTTATTGTTGATAGTGGAAGCTAGAAAAACCTCATCTCAACAGAGGTCGTCAAGAAGTTGGATTTGCCAACAACACCACACCCGCATCCATACACCATCGGGTGGCTTTGCGAGGCATGATGTCTTCGTGTCAGCCAACAGTGTCGCCTGTCCTATGGCATCAAGCCCTTCAAGGATGAGGTACTATGTGATGTTTCCCCACTGGAAGTCTATGATGTTCTGTTAGGCCAACCTTATATGTGTAGGCGTTATGTTGTTTATGAGTCTCGATCTCGTAGCATCATTATTTCTCTAAGGGGTCAGCCCTACAGGATACTAGAGGTAGTTATGACTATTGTCCTTCCAAAAAAGCATCGCAAAGTAATCTCTCATACTGAAAATTTTATCCTCTTTGCGATCGGGTTAGAAGGTGAACAAAAGGACAATGTAACCACTACAACCTCAGCCCAAGACCTTTCTATCCAACAAAAGCATATCTAAAAGATTGTATAAGAGCACAAAGACATTTTAGCTTACCCTACAAGGGTACCTCTATAGTGCCCACTCCAACAAAATTATAACAGACACCTTCATAGCCTTCATGTTGCATCTTCACCAACAAAGTCCTCCCACACCCAAAATGAGGTTGATCATGAAACTATATTGGTTGAACGGATCCAACCCCTCCAACAACAGGTTCATAACAACCTTCAACAAGCTAAGTAGCACAACTTCTGCAACACGACAAACATCTCACCAAGGTTCAGATTCAACAAAATCTTCCCCATCTATCACGTGAACTTAACAGAATGGGTACTATTGCTTCCTAAGGGGGGAGGAATGATCCAGATGGATATCCACTGATCTAGAGCCGATGCAACTCGATCCCTCAGAACAGCCAGAGCGAGAACTCCAACAAACAAACCAGGAGTTGCCTGATCAGAGACCAGAAGCTTCTGGTCCAAATCCAGAAGTACCAGAGCAGAGACTGCAGCTGACTGGTCCGAACCTGGATGCCCAGGACCAACAGATAGTGCCTTTTGTGCCAAAAAATGACACTCAAACGATGGAGGAGATGTAAACTCAAAGCTCCCTGCACATTTCCTCAACAACCAAGGTTGAATATGCCCAGGGAAGCACAACTCCGGAAGCAGACGCAAGTAAAGGGAAGGAGATACCAGAGGTTCAAAAGGAACCCGAATCAACTTCCAGGAAGAGAACGACATCCGTGCAGGAACAGATGGAGCTGGTTCTCTAAAACCCTCAGCAGTGCACAGAGTTGTTGCAACTATGCTTGGATAGAACAAAGGTTTTGACACTTCTGCCATCAGCATTGAGGTAGAGGCTTTTGCTAGGACCATCCGCAAGGGATGAGGAAGTGGAGACTCCTTCAGAACACTCAGTGACCAATGGAATTCCATTGCAGACTCGAGCACCCAGGGACACAACACTGTCTTTCACTGACCTTACACAATGGCCAACAAAACACTTGGTTGGAATGATCAGAGCATCAACTGATCAACTAGAGCAAAGGCTCTAGTAGGTGGAGAGGTCTGCAGAGTTCGCAAGGGAGGAAGCGCTCCTTGCGCAAACATGCAAAAAACAAGAGGAACATGTAAATATCTAGGTCAAGCACATACTGGAAATAGTCCAAGAAAGGCTTGTTGAAGCTTGGTCGGAGATTTGCAAGGTCTCACCCCAACTGCCCGAAGCCAGCAATGCAGGAGAGCCGGAGCATCAAATCGAACTGCTCCAAGGAGCATGGTCACCGTTGGCCATTCAACCTAAGCATATGGAAGTGTAGTTGCCGAAAACTCAGCAAGAAGCAGAGCAACAGCCTCAGAAGTTGTAGGAGCAAATGGAAAAGATAGTGTTGGAAGACAACAATGCCCGAGCAGCACTACATAAGCACACAACTGAGTGCACAAGGATTTTCAGGGAAGTCAACGATTGGATGGGCATCATCGCTAGACGGAACCAGACCTTGGAGGATGTGTGCACTGGAATCCAAGTCTTTAATGAAGAAGTTGCGGCCAAGATGGATCCGCTAGAGCAACAACAAAAGTTTGACCAGATCTAGCAAGCAGACAATGATTTGAATGCCCTATTTGAGGCGCAATTCGTAGCTAAGAAGGAGCTGCATGAATTTCGGCCTGTCATTCATAAAGGCTATATGAATATGCATCAATTCGATGCAACAACAGATTCAGAATGGAACTCGTTTGTCACATCCAAGCCTAAGGGATGTATTACAGAGGAGACCCAACAGTTTGTGGTAGAGGCCTCACTCCTTGCCAGGAAGTGGCAGGAGAAAGTTGGAAGCTTTCAAGATGTGAGGAAGCGGGCCTTGGAGTTGGTCCCAGAGTTGGGCCCTTCGTTTGAAGAGGCAAAAGTAGAGAAAGTGCAAGCAGAAGAGGAAAAACAAGAGGAAAAGGAGGACAAGAGAAAACAACAGTTGCTCCTGGAAGAAAGTCAAGGTTTGTGGTCGGAGCCTATTGGGCCCTTCGTTTTTGGATAATGAGTTGTGCAAGCTAGAGAAGAAGCGGGATGACAAAGCAAGGAGAAGAAATAGAAATCAGTTGTGAAAAGGACAGTGCAACGCCAGCAAAGCAAAAGCAATAGCAACAGAACAAGAAAGCATGCAAGCCAAAGCCAGAAGACATGAGTTAGCTTATATATAGGGATGAATATGATTGTAAAAGGGTTGGTTGTTGTTGGATTGTGATTGTAAAAGGGTTCAGTTCAATTCTTCCCTTGTTGTTAGGTTGATGTAATAGTTCTTGTCTACTGCTGAGAAGTCAGATTTTGAGTCTTTAATGTAATCTATACACCATTTTGGGAGTTATAGCTCTGCGACATGAGTCTAGAGCCAGGAGTCTGTAACATAGCGCTATTGTGTATCGTTGAGATTGTAATTGATAAAGACCTGAAGATAATATATGAAGAAGGATCCAAAATTTCAAAATATGTTGTGTCTTTCTGTTTTTATCTTTATGCATTGTATCTTTACAATACTTCTTTATGGTTCATAAGTTCCTCATGATGTTTTTGTGTTCGAATGTTTTTCTGCAACATAAATAGTTTCAGTTCTTGCACATATGAGTTCAGATTTGTTCTGTAGCTAGATGTCTTGCGCAAGATCATGATTAATCTTGAAGGTTCTATGAACCCACCTAAGTATTCTCCTTACCCTTCCCCATTCATTTGTCTTAGCGACGTTTCAGGTGAGACTTCTTCTCTTCGAAAGAGATGAAAATGTCAACACTCTAGACTACTCAGTACCTTTTGTTGGTAACCTGAGAAGGACCTTAGTCTAATCAAACTTGCATCAACAACACTCATAATATAGTGTTATATTAAATCAATAAAAATAATAATCAAATTAAAAAAAAAAAACTAGAATGCAAAATATATAAATATATTTATACTCACTAACTTATTTTGTTTTTATAATGATCTTAGGCAAAATTTTTAATGATCGATTGCAAGTTCATATCATATAAAATAAAATACAAGATATATAAATATATTTATACCTATCATCTAACTTATTTTGTTTTTATATAAGTTTTTATAATGATCTTATATAAGTGTTTTAATGATCGATTGCAAGTTCATATCATATATATAAAATTTTGGACACAATTTTTTACATATACATTCTAACATATCTTATTACATATACATCCTAACATATCTTAATATGGCTACGGAACAATCTCGCTAGCTCTGAGAATCTAAATAACCTCACGCTCTTTCCACCGGGGCTTTGAGGGTCCATTTTATCCACCCTTATCTCCCTAGTACGTTGCATCAGAAGGAAAAGCCATGTAACAAAACCCATACCAAACCATAATGAAAAGTACGTCGGGTCCTCGAAGAAAAAGAATAAGTAAGAGGAATCCGAGAGAGACAAGAGGGGTCAAACTGCCCTTTATCTTATAGTTAGAAACATTAAAATTCTAACTTTATATATATATATATAAACGTTAAAATTCTAACAACTTCATCTCCACCATTAAAAAAAAAAAACCTAAACAAAATATGCAAGTTTTAAAGAAAATGCTTTCTAATACCATTGTTTTGTGTTCACATTTTTCCATGCAACTCCAATCAAATGTTTTTCTTAAAGAAACCATTGTACTTTTGGTGTCATTGTGCAACGCTTAATACATAAAAGGACATACAAATATACATACTGTGGATTCTTTGTTTGCTTGTTATTTTTATATAATATTTTTTTTTGTTCATACTTCATAGAACATATATACATGAAAATGATTATTATATTAAAAATTATTTTAAACATTTTTAAAATATATTTTATTATAAACCATTTTGATCAACTCCAAATGTTTTTTCGGTCTTTCGAATACATAACCTTTAATTCAAGAGATAACAAACCCTGCATAATACGATACTAACAAGTCACAATCACCCTTCCTTCTTGTTTTTGAAAATTCCTTTGCAACAATCATGTTTTATAGTTCTTGCTTGTACTAACTAGCATAAGGAAAATGAGTTATGAGTTATTGTGTATTAGCATCCTCCTATGCTAATACACAATAACTTATTTTTTTAAAGAATATCTTTCAGATTTTTTAAATTTTTTATAACAAACATGTTTAAAAAGAATATTCCAAAAACACTAAAAAAACAATTTAAAAAAAAATATGTATCAAACATATTAAAAAAATAATTAAAAAAAAAAATGTCCCAAAATATATATTTATATTAATAAATTTAAGAAAATAATTTAATTCAAACTATATTCATTAATTTTTAATAAATGTGTGACGACATACCTTCAAGGTTATATAAAAAAAATTAAAACATAAAACTAATCAATTGAAATCTTATTCAATCATTTAAAATCCTTTTCATCATTAGTTACATGGAGGTTAGGTTGGAAATCAAAGGCAAAGCTAGATTGTAAATCTCACATTTAACCACTACTATGAAACATAGTATCACCATAACATGCCAAGAAACAACATAAGAAAAATCATAGTCAGAAGAGTCATTAATGCAACATAGAACTATAGAAGTGTTGATAAACTTTGATTAGTGGCTATACATTGGACACACCATTGAATCCATTTTTTATAGGATCCATGTCAACAAAATCAAACTTTAACATGTAAACACTATCACCCCTATGACCATATCCAAAATTTGCACGAATATGGAGCAACTCAGAAGAAAGCGTGGACCATAAAGCGTTACTGTTGGAATACAAATCCACCCATGAAGCCCTTACAAGTTAGCATGAGTAAACATTGTAGTGGGAAACAAAAATGAGCCACACAGCCATGAGATAGTTGAAGGAACCATAAAATATATTGAAAGAACACAAAGCCAAGAAATACAAAGAGATATACCATCAAAACCATATGACACCCGACATGAACATGCCATGCTATCTTGAAGCGCTTCCTTTGCTCCCCGCTCACCAACATCCATGAACCTTCTCTCTATGTAGAGCCATTATCTTGCATTATTTTTAATTTGGGAGGTGAGGCCCTAGGGTTTGAGGTAGGTTTCTATGAGGAGGGAGGGAGGAAATAGTTTCCTCCATTGCATTCTTTTCCTTGACAATCCATTTTGCACGGGTTTTGAACCTATGTATCTCCTTCTTATAACTACTTTCTATTATGTTGGTCCTACACATGGTTTGATTAAAAATTTTCATTTTTATGAAAAGTAAAATATATTGTCTCAATAGTCATCGCGACGAAATCCCCAAGTATTTCTCGTGATTTAGAGGATAAGGTCGTAGGGTTCAAATCATTACAATAGTATAATCATCAAGTGTTCAAGATGTCACTTGTATAATCATTAAGAGATCAACATGTCACTTGTTGGAATTGAACCTAGGTGAGAAGAATAACAATCATTCCATGCAATTTTATATTACTTTCCATCTTTCCTATTTTCCTAATAATTAGGTTTTGACAATATCTAATTCAAATTTTTAATACATCATTAAGAAAGCCATTAATTAAATATATTTATTTTCCAATGGATTATGGCCTAGACATTAGAAATAATTCTAAGTCATCTTTCAAATACAAATGTTCACAACTAATTTGGACTTCATCTAAAATTATTAAAGTGAAAAAATATACCCATATTCCTAATATGCATAACAATTGTGAAACACATATCTAGTTTATAAAGCATTACATGTACCAATTTTTTTTTAATATATAAGTTGTCTTTGATACCCAATTCTTGATGTGATATCATCCTCCCTTACTTTATCACCAAAAACTTTGAAGTCATGCATTATTAGTTGTCCTTCCTTAACTTATAATTATTATATATATTGTGTTACATGTTATCTTTAAAGTGATATATTATAATATTAGGTTTTCCTTTTACATTAATATTCCTCTTCCCATTTTTTTTTTATATTAACATTATTATTATCAATGTTGTAAATATTTCCACATATATAATAATTGTAACAGTATTACCATTGTTATTTAATATGCATGGTGTGAATAATCCTACACAAATAAGATAAAAATGTTTAAAAGATATTATCTATGTTACTTCACATTCCTTTCTCATTTATAATTACTAATTATGTAATATTATAAACTATACATTAATATATTTTACTAAATTAATTTTAAAATTAATTTTATAATACATTTAATAAATAAAAATAAAAATAATTCAAAACACAAATTACATTATTTTTTATTTATAATCAATATTTATTTATGTAATATTATAAATTATATTTTAGTAAATTAATTTCAAATAAATAAAAATAAAAAAAATTTCAAAACACAAATTACATTATTTTATTTATTTATAATTAATATGTATTTATGTAATATTATAAACTATATTTTAGTAAATTAATTTCAAGGTACAAACATTTACTCACCTTTACTCTTATTTTAGGACACATGTATTACATTTCTTGTCCATGTAGACGCTTCAGGTATTTCCTTAGGAGCTATCTTAGCGCAACCTAGAGATGGAGCCATGGACCATCCTATCTATTTTATAGAAGCCTTAACTCTACCTGTGTGCATGACCCTTTTCCAACACCTTTTACTAATGAGGTTCTAGAATAGGTTGCGGGGAAAGAATCATACTCATTTATAGATGGATTTGCAGGGTACCACCAAGTAAGTATTGATGAAGAGGAAAAAAATAAGACCACATTCATAACAGATTGGGAGTCTTTTGCATAAAATGTGATGCCATTTGGCTTAAAGAACACCCCTACCATTTTCTCCAAGATTGTAAAAGCAACTTTCATAGAATTCATTCACAAGTTTATAGAAGTTTATATGGATGATTGGATGATATACAATCTACTCAAGGAACATGTAGCGTTGTTAGGTTTGATGTTTGACAAATGCAGAGAATTGTAGATATCATTGAATATCAGAAAGTGTACCTTATGTGTACCACATGGAAATTTTTTGGGCCACATAGTATGCCGAGAAGGAGTACTGGTAGACCCAGCCAAAGTTTCAGTTACTGTGAACATGCTGCCACCTACGAGTACTAAGAAGTTGGGCTCCACGCTGGGGCACATAGGGTACTATCGCAGGTTCATCAGAAGATATGAAAATATCACTCCACCTCTAGAAAATCTATTGAAAAAGGTCGAAATTGTCCAATGGACCCCAGAATGTTATAAAACGTTCAAGACCCTAAAGGAGAAGCTTAGCACATCACCTATTCTGATATTCCCAAATTGGGAAAATGAATTTCATGTCCACGTAGATGCTTTAGGCATTACCTTAGGAGTTATCTTAGTGCAACCAAGGGATGGATCCATGGATCATCCTATCTATTTTGTGAGAAGGAATTTATCGCAAGCTGAGTGCAACTACACAACAACAGAAAGGGAGGGTTTAGCCATGATTTATGCTTTGCATAAATTTAGACATTATTTGTTAGGTTCTCATTTTAAGTTATTTACTGATCATTATGCATTGAAATATCTAGTTAACAAACCCGCATTGGAAGAGAGAATTTGTATATGGTTGCTACTATTTCATGAATTCTCTTTTGAAGTAATTATTAAGATTGGAAGATGCAATGTAGGACCTGTTCACCTGTCTAGATTAGAGTCAGGGGAAAGTTGCAGAGAAGTTGACGATCAGCTCCCAGATGCAGCTTTGTTCTGGGTTGAGGCCATACCAAAGTATCTGGAAGACATAGAAGTCTTCTTAAGTACAGGAGCCTGCCCAGAAACATATTTTGCAACCCAGAAACGCCATATGGTTGTTAGAGCGGAAGACTATCAGTTGATTCCAGGTCAATTGTATAAATTGGGACTAGATAGTATCCTCAAAAGATGTGTCCTGGATCACGAAAGGAAGGATATACTGTGGGAGTGCCACAACAGAGTTGTGGGAGGTCATGTAGGAGGAAAGGCTACTGTGAAGAAATTCCTTCGAGCTAGACTTTGGTGGGAAACGATCTTCAAGTATGTAAAGGTATATGTTAGCTCATGTGATGTTTGTCAAAGAGTGGGTAATCCATCACGACGAGATGAATTATGACTTCAACCAGTTTGTGCTCTACGAGAATTTGAGAAGTGGGAAGTTGACTTCATTGGACCGATCGAACCCACAACTAAGCATTCAAAGGAGAGGTACATCATTACCACAACTAACTACCTTACACGTTGGGCTGAGGCAATAGTTGTTTAGGAATGCTCGACCGATACTGCTGCTAGGTTCATTTTTTAGAATATTATCACTCGATTTGGATGTCCTAGGAGTCTAACCAGTGATCAAGGAGCTCATTTTATTAGTAGCACTATAGCAAAGCTTACAACAGAGTTTCTGATCCAACTTCAAAAAAGTAGTCCCTACGACCTGCAAGCTAATGGAACATTAGTAGCATTCAACAAGATTCTTGAGAGAGGGTTAACAAAATTCTGTTGCACAAACTAGGAATATTGGGATGACAGAGTTCCATCAGTACTATGGGATTACAGGATAACCACAAAGAAACTCCACATGTACACGCCATTTAAGCTAGTTTATGGGAAAGAGGCTATGGTGCCCGCAGAATTCATCACTCTGAGTTTTCACATTGCACAGATCACCCATATGTTGGAGGAAGAATCAGTGGCGCAGAGACTCATGGAGTTACAAGAACTCAAAGAGACCAGGTTTTTAGCAGAATTCCATTAGTTGGTTGAGAGAACAAGGCAAAAAGCTTGGCACAACAGACACATTAAGACTAAAGTATTTGTGAAAGGAAACAAGGTCCTACTCTATGACATTCGATACCAGAAGCATCCTGACAAGTTGTGCATGCATTGGTTGGGACCATTTATAGTTGCGGAGATCCGAC
>CBVK0103902057.1:0-11372 GCA_900067695.1 Picea abies | reverse complement strand
TACCTCTACATAAATGAGTTTCACACAGGTCTTCTTCTCATTGAGCCACGAGATCACAATTGATCTCATACTAAAGCAACATCTAGATGTACTTTTTTGGTATGTGACACTACCTTCTCCATCTGAATATGCATAGCCTTGCAATCTTATCTCCCGATCTGAGATATATCTAATTCTATAATCGATTTTACCCATTAGGTACCTCATCACATCTTTTTCCATAATCAAGTGAACATATTTAGGATGAATCCCTTACTCATTCAATGTGTTCACCACAAAACATGTATCTTTCCTCGTGTTCAAATGTATCAATGAACCAAATCTTCACATCAAATTGTACCAAACTGGTATACTTTCTTAGTTGTTGCTCAATATGCACAATCATTTGCTAGCTCTATATGACTTTTGCAAAGAACTATATGTCTCACTGCCTGAGAGTATGTACTCTACTCTCTCTACAATGGTTCCTTCTAGAACTGGGACTCTGCACCTACAACTGCCTTTTTTGAAACTGAGAATGAATGCTCCATTTTCATTGTAGCTATTGAAATATGAGAGTATCTCCTTGACTCCATCATGATAACAGATTCATTTCCTCCCTATGAATATCACACTACATCAACCTCTTTTAATGGATTATGGTTGTTTTGTATATACTTCTTTTGATTACTAGAGAAAGTGTCTCGTCATAGTCTTCTCCCTTTTGTTAGGAAAATCCTATTGATACAAATCAGGCTTGTACATCTTTATACTATTATCTGCAACATGGTTGATCTAATAGATCAATCTTGGAAGTCACCATTTACTTCCCTTTTGGTCTCAAGGAAAAATGCATATCCCAATCCTTCTGACTGGCTTCCTCCTTTGTCCTTGAAACAAGGGAATCTTCCCAGGATATTTCACATCTCCTAGAAGTCTTTGAAGCTATGACATAGTATTTTCCACTTATGGCATCTGTCTCTCAATACTGGAAGATGTCTCTTTTTCCCATATGATCCTCTCTAAGATTAGGCTCACTCTGAGTCTCCATGTTCTCTTTGAAGATTGACTCCCTCTAAGTTGATATAATCTTCAGAG
Organism: Picea abies; assembly: GCA_900067695.1. Taxonomy (NCBI): domain Eukaryota; kingdom Viridiplantae; phylum Streptophyta; class Pinopsida; order Pinales; family Pinaceae; genus Picea; species Picea abies. The sequence goes on along the minus strand of CBVK0103902057.1, from coordinate 10,295 downwards.
CCATCTTCTCCCTTTGATATGGCTCATCAATGCTATATGCATTTTCATCCTGCAAAGTGTCATGGGACCATGTTGGTTTCTTCTTGGTTACTGCATTAATTTTTGGTAGGACCTCCTAGCTCTACGAACTCTTTTTGATGATATGAAGTGTGATTAAGTTCACTAGAGGGATTTTTTCTATCATCTTTGGAGCATTCTTCTCCTCATGATCTATCTCCATATGAGATGTTTTGTATCTCAAAAAAGTAGCTTCTTCTTATTCTTCTTCTTCTTCAGTACATGGATGTATATGGTCATGTATACAACCTGGATAGTCTACTCCATGTCTCATCTAATATGTTTCCTCCTGCAACTGTCACTATATCTCCCTTAGGGTTATCACCTGTGACCTACCCAAAATAAGAACAATAAGGGAGAAAAAATAGACAAGAATACTACTATTTATAATAAAACAATTGCGAGAATAATCATCATAGCATCTCCTTCAAATCTATCACTTATGACCTACCGGAAATAAGGGTCAAACATAATAAACACAATTATAATAACTGAGAGAAACACTCTTCTACTGTTGTGATCAATCATTCCTCCATGGTAACCTGGAAACAAAATAAGAAGTTTCTCCTAGGGGAGATGTTAGTTATATATAGTAAATAATTACAATCAACATTTATCTCAATAGTGCTCACATGCTTCCAAGTATTCAATGTTAAAAAATTTCAAAGATTGTTATCAAAACTATAGTGTTTAGTATTTATCAAACTTGATATGTGTAAATTTGAATCTTATCAATTTAATCAATTAAACCTAGAACCTAGAGTCTTTTCCTCAAGAATGAGTGTGCTTATTTTCTTTCGAGTCTCCTTCACTCAAGCTGACAAGTATTTTCTTCATCCTGTCCTTTGTACTGAGATAATATGTTTTCTTAAATGAAATATGAGTTAGAAAATAAATTCTATAATCTCAACCTTAATCAATCTAATACTTTGAATTTAATTTTGACAAATGATTAGTATTATAGTCATAACCTCAACGGATCAAAATGAAACCTAGATGTTCATAAGATAATAATGCCATAAAAAATAGATGGATATTAAATTAATCAAACCCGGGGTGCATTGTTACTCTGAATGTGTTGGATTTGAGATCCTTCTAGATCTACGATTGTTGTTTAGACAAAATATCCATTCCCCTACAAATACCCTTTAGAATAATGATGCAATTTAAACATGTAAGTACATGCCTCTAACAATATAGACATGTAGTGGAACCATCTATCAACAACAAGAAGCAATAAAAAACATTTAAAACTTGAAAGGTGTTGCAACTTCTAATATAAAGGTAGCTAGGGTAAGGCACACCAGGGCAATAAAAATGTGTCCCAACACTTCACAAAAACTTTCACTGCAACTGTTGATACAACTGGTGTTGGCACTGTAATTGGCGTTACAATTGACCTGAAGGAATTGGAACGAAGGATTTGGCACTGCAACTACAACTGATACTGCGACTAGTACTGTAAATACAACTACAACTGTAGCTGGAACATAGGGTTTTATGAGGAAACCCTAATTTCTCAAACTTTAATTTTTGGAATTCTGATCCAGGGAAGTGATGGGCCTTTCTTGGGAGAGTTCCTAGGTGATGTCATTTTCACCAATGTCCTCCAACAAAGGTAAAAATGTCACTCTTAGGTTTTGTGTAGAAACCCTAATTCTACAACAACTACAACACTAAAAACTTAATTTTGGAGAGGATGTGTTGAGGCTAGCCACTCCTTTATAAATTGTGAGTCAGTCTCTTTTGGGCCTACTATGAATACATTTTGATGTTTTACTTATACAAATAGGAGTTACAATTCTTCTTTATTATTACAATCATTTATCACATTATCTACATATATAAGATCACTGAAAGAGAGGAAATCATAAAAACAATAGAGACACAAAGATTATCCTTAGAAACCCTCTTGGGGAAGAAAACCCAACAAACTTCCTCAATATAGATTATCCAACCAAGAACAATTCTTCTCTCCAAGAGAGAACTAAGAAAGCATAAGATCCTCCTCTACTCCTTCACTAGGAGGAGTAGCACACCACTTAACCAAGATGAATACAATAGATAAAACAAAAACCCTCCTTGACATGACACCTAGTTGCAGTAGCTTCTACTCCAATACTTGTGCAATTTTCCTCTTGTTGCACAACTTATGAGTGTGTGAACAAGTGAGGCATTAAAATCCCTTATAAATGGTGGTCTCGACTCCCTAAATTAGGTTTGGGAAAAACTGTCTGTTTACCCTCTTAAATTATAGTTAATTGACAAACAACAATAGGGTCGACTTATTCAAAGGCACAATAGGTCCGTTTTAATAAATATACTATAATAATATTCTCTAGGGTTTGTCTTGGTCAAATACAATAAGGATATCTTTTGAATATACTTAATCTTCAACACTTAGGTGGGTGTGTTGGAAAACACCTTGAATATTTGATTTAAATTGGTTGACAAACTATCACGTCAATCGAGGAGATTTCAAGATATTCCTCTTAAAGAAGTTCCTATAAATTGATTTCCTCCTCCTTAGAGGCATCGAATCGATCCAGTTGAAACTTTTGAACTGGTTAGTCCAGTTTCCTTTGTATAAATTGAAGATGCAGAGAAAAACATTTTCACATCGAGGGTTACTACTATATTATATCTCGAAGTTGAAGGCTTTATCAGAACTTTTAACCCTTCGCTAATTAGAATTGACGGTCTAGTTATCTTTCACATAATGGAAGTTAATTTAGAAGTGTCTAGGTCGAGGGTCCCTAAAACGCCCATGTCGACAATTGTATCTGAAGGAATACTTCATCCAAGTATCTATATCCAAATGACTAATTTGGTGCAATCCACACTATCTACATCCTTCAACAACTCTATATCGTTGATTGTTGGGCCACTCAAACTTTGTGTGTGGCCTCTTTGTCCCTACCTTTAGTATATAATTATTTTACCTTTGGAATACCATCATTTGGCATGTAGAGAGTGTTAGCTGAGTCTCAATTGAATCCTCAAGATTCTAATGTTGGAATTGGGAGTTCTTTGATTCCATACCAAGTTGTGTCATGGGGTGGGGGGCATATCTCTCCATTAAACCCCTCACTTGCCAGAGTTTTTTTCCATCCTCAGGTCCTAATCTCTCTATGGGATGCATCCCTTACATGAGTGGAATATTTCAATCAAAACCTTTCTCATTCACTTGAATCTAAGGGAGACACTATGGGAAATTGATTTGTTTCAAACGAAAATTTTATCTTCTTTAGATTCAGAATTGCGTTATTGTAAAATGACTAGTCTATCCCCAATAATATATCAAGTGGGGTCCTTATGATCCATGATCAATGCATACTCAACATAAAAACCCTTCACATTATTTTTTGGGCTTGGTATCAATCCATTTCCTTCATTAGGGCTATCGTTGGGTGGCCACTCTTTCCAATCATCATGGAACCCCTCATTTTTATTTGTTCCAATGCAGGGGGAATCGAATGGAAGTGAATATTTTCAACTCGATAACTAATTTGGAGAAGGATTAACTCCTTATGGTTATGGATTCCACTCATCCTATAAAAACCCTAGATTTCAATAAAATTCTTTCTGGAAACCTCGTGCTAGTAACAATCCAAGCCCTTTGTTTCCCTATTCAAACCAACCCGGAGGTACCCCCTCCATAAGTTGTAATATGACGCAAAAACCAAGTCTCCTCTTCCTGGAAAGTGTTAATTTGTTATATATTTTAAATTTGATGAATGAACCCATGTTCCATGATCCTATTTGGACACTAGTCCCAACCAAACTTCCTTGGGACACTCCCAAGTTTGAAGGTAAAGATGGTGAATATTATAGTTATCATGTCACTAATTTCCACCTGTGGTGTTAGTCAAACTCACTGAATGATGATTATATTTTCTTACACCTATTTTAGTGTACTCTAACTAGAGACGCTGCTAAGTGGTATATTGATTTGAATGGGTCATCTTATCGCATGTTCTATGATCTTGTGTTAGTATTTCTCAATCACTTTCACTTCCCAATTTGTTATGACGTTGGTTTTGATCTTTTGTCAAATTTTTAACAAAACAAGGCCACTCATATATCTGACCATAATTAGGAGTGACAAAGAAAAAATATTATAATAAGGTATCCATACCTCCATAGTTCCTCTTGGAGTGGTTTTTAAAGTCTTTTTTTCCATATATCTCCAATGACAATTCTACTTCTGGCGTAACTACAAAAGAGAACGCTATCTTCAGGGCCCAAAAAATATATCTGATTTACTCTAAGTCTAGGATATTGTATGAGATCATCCTTGATATTTTTTGGTCAAACAATAACCCTTACAAACCGAGTCCCAGACCTCATGTCGATGGAATTGTGGGTTTAATTCAAGGCTCATCTGCAGACTTGGTCTCTAATTAGATAATGTATCTCTATATCCAAGCTTTTAGATCTGGTTCAACTTTGGATTTGATCGTTCCCTCTCATACTTAAGATGTAAAAAATGGGCTATTGATGATCCCAAAAGGTACCTAGAAACCTAGAGGGAAGATAAAGGTTAAGGATAAAAAGGGAGGGAGGAATAATAACAAGAATGTGAATAAGTCAGAATCAATTTTTGTTGGGGGAAATAATGAAAAGAGGAAGGTCAAATTTCCCTGTAAGCTTTGCAAGGAAGATCACCTTGCTCACCAATTCCCCAATATTGAAGAATCCAAGATGTTATTAGCTCACCAACAATCTACCATATTTATGAATCCATTTCCACACAGAAAAAACATAGCTTCATGATCTAATGTTGGGAGTTAGTAGGGGAGTAACCAAGCTTCTCCCCTTCCTGATGGGACACCATTGAATATCTATGTGATGAGTTGAGATGGTCATCTACATACTTGAGAACACAATTACGATAAACATGAGTCTGGGTATAAGAGTAAGGAACCTACTAATCAAAAAGGGAATATTCACATTGAGAATCCTTCTGTGAGTGATGTTATGCCTTGTATGCCAAAGAGTGTGTATAAAATGTCCTCACATAATCCAAATTATAGGGCCACTAAAAATTATTCAATCATGGAAGATTTGTGTTATTCATTGTGTGCAATTTCTTCTCTCAAGGTACTCCAAAGTTTCCTGGCACAAAATGCTACATTTATTTATGCTATCAGGTCTACAGATGCTTTTAGATCACAACTCATCTCATTTGACCCTTATAATGTCAAACCTCACCATCCTTATCACATCCCTTTTCATATTCAAGTGGTTGATTCCATGAAGAATAGTTTTAGGATGGTGATCAATGAGGGAGCATCGACGCGTGTGATGTTGCTTTCTTGCTGGAAAGCTATTGGCTCTCTAGAGCTCACTCCACCCCCCACTCTTTGACTTCATTCAATGGGTTGTTCCTTTTGTCCCTATTCGATAGTTTCCTCCTTCCCTATTAAATTTGGATGAAACACCATGTACATTGAAGTGGAAGTAGTCGACACTCTTCTTGATTACAAACTCTTGCCAGGTCACAATTGGACTTATGTTATGATCATTGTCATATCTTCAATATTCCGAGTTAATTATTTTCCTCATGAAGGAAAAATCATGAAAATCGATCAATTTTATTTCAGCCATTTGGATCTAGCTGCATGGTTGAGATCTATTTTCCTTTTAATAGATAGTTCCCAAGTGGTGACCGAAAGTATTGATATTTCAATGTATTCTTCGTTAATGGGAAATTTTAATACTGTGATGCCAATATCATACATTCGCTCCACTCTGGATATCTCGATATCGTCAATTCCTATATTCAAAGTGCACCATTTTCAGATGATGTACTTTGAAGATCCTTGGATTTGAACATGCCCATATTACTTGGTAGAAGGGATCAAGCATGTAGAAATGGAAAATAATTTATCTACAACCAAGATTTCTTATCAGGCCATTCAAAGGTACACTGCAGACCCATATCGAAATCCTTTTCAAATGAAGGAGGTTGATGATCTTTTGACTTCCATTTGGGTGTTTAACTCTTCTCATTCTCCGTATTGTCTCAAGATGGTACTTCCCTCATATGAGGCTATTATATAGGCATTGACATGTCCAGAGAGGCCATGGGATGATTTAAATCACCGATCTTATTTCCTTCTCGAGAAAGATTTCATTAAAAGAGGAGAGTTCCATGTCCACATGAATGAAAATGTTGATAGGACCATGAACCCTTTAGTAAGACATGATGTTTATGTTGAAGGGAACATGGAAAATATTTCAGAAACTATCCAAATAAGCATATCAAATGATCCAAACAACATGGAAAATGTACTCATTGGTGTGGATTGTTCGACTGAATGGATACGCGATTACACTGCCTTGTTTAAGTAATTTCATGGTTTTTTCTTGGTCCTCTGAAGAGATGTCTTATATAGACCCTTTAATTGTCGAACACAAAAATAAATTCTTATCCTAATTCTAAGCCTATTCGATAAAATTTGAGACCGATCAACCCAAGGAAGGCAACTGCCATAAAGGATGAGGTAGAGAAGCTACTCAAGGTGGGTTTCATCTATATGATTCCACTGATGGAATGGGTTTTAAACCTTGTTCTGGTTGACAATATGCAAGGAACCATTCGTGTGAGCATGGATTTCAAGGATTGGAATAAGGCTTGTCCTAAAGACAACTTCCTAATATTGTTTATTGATAAAATTATTGATGAATCTGTGGGAAAAAATATCTTCTCCTTTATGGATGGATTCTCTAGATATAATCAAATCTAAATTAAAATCAAGGACCAACATAGAACCACATTTATTTTTCCTTGGGGAACATTTGCATACTCGAAAATTCCTTTTGGTCTTAAAACTATCAGGGAAACTTTTGAGTGGGCCATGAATTTTTCCTTCCATGACATGAAACACATTTTTGAGGCATATTTAGATGATATAGGTTCTCATTCTCATAATAGATTTGATAATATAGATAACCTCTTCCATGTGTTACATAGATGTTGTTATTATTACATCCAGTTGGATCTGCACAAATGTAGTTTTTGTGTTACTTAGGGGTGCCTCCTTGGTTTCATCATTTTGAACAAAGGGATCACTATGGACCCTTTGATGGTTGAGGAAATAGTTTTGTTTCCTCCCTCGCATACTACACATCAACTTAAGAGTCTCCAAGGAAAATTGAATTTCCTTCGTCGCTTTATCATTAACTGTGCTGAGATCAATAAAGGTTTCATGAATTTTGTGAATAAAGGGGTCCCTTTCAGATGGGATACTTATGCATAAAGATATTTTGATGCATCAAAAAGGGATTTAATGTCTTCCCCTCTCCTTAGTCTTCCTGAATTTACTCATGACTTATTTTTATACCTAGTGGCATCTGAGTCGACTGTGGGTATGGTTTTAGTGAAATAATATGATTTGCTTGTGGAGAACATCATTTATTACCTATGTCCTAGTTCGGTCGACATCGAGTTGCAATACTTGCACATTAAAGAGCTAGATTTGGTAGTCATCCATGCTGTCTTGAGGCTCCAGAATTATATTTCCATCCATAAAAGAACTGTTAACTTATTTTATCATCGATGGGAAATAAAAAAAATGGATTGTGATTTTGCAAGAATTTGACTTAGACTTTGCTTTGGAAAAATCCAATATTTGTTTTTTTGTGAAACTAATGTGAACATTTCCTAGGGAAGATAAAGAAGAATCATTTGAGGAATCGTTTGGGACAAATCCATATTCCTAATATATTCTACTAATCCTTGGTATGGAGACATTATTATATATTTCCAGACATTCACAGTTTCCCCCGTACTATTCGAGATAAAATCGATGATGCATTTTCTACCAGGCGAAAAACTATCTCATAATTCATGATACCTTGTATCACTGTGGTGTAGACTTAATATTACATCGTTTCATCACTCATGAAGAAGAAAATTTCGTTCTAAATGAATCTCATAGTGGATCATGTGGAGGTCATCACTTTGGGTTGCAGACAACCTAGAAAATATTGTGTGACAATTATTTTTTGCCCATGATCTTCAAAGATTGTATCGAGGAAATCAAAAAATGTCATCAATGTCAAGTTTTTACTTGAAAAATGAACACACATCCTACTCCTCTTTTTCATGTCATCAATGGTAGCCCTTTTACTAAGTGGGGTGTTGATTTTATGACATACCACTTGCCTTCATCTAGGGGGAATTGTTACATCATCGTGGCCATTGATTAATTCACAAAGTGGGTAGAGACCATGCCTACTTTTTTAATAAATCGTAAGATTGCCACAGTTTTTATATTCAATCAGGTCATTACTAAGTTTGGTGTTCTGAAATATGTTTTCAGTGACAATGGAAGTCACTTCTAGAATAAAATAGTGTCTGAGCTCGCATCAAAATTGGTTTTTAGGAAGGATCACTTGTCTCCATATTACCCGCAGGAGAATGGGAAATTTGAGGCTATCAAAAAGTCTCGTAAAACTATTCTCCCACGTACCCTTAATGCAAGTAATTACAACTATCACATCATGCTCTATTAGTCTTTATGGGCATACTCAATTGTGGTTAATACCACTACCCCAACTCCTACATGGATTGGAGGCAGTTTTACTAATTGAATGTGAAATACCTTTGCTTAAGATTGCTATAGATCTTCTACCCAACGCTTATGAGATAGAAGTGTTCCTTTTCCATCTGGAGCATCTTGATGAGAATCATTGTGATGATGCCACCACAAGTGAGACACATAAGAAATGAGTTAAGAGTCAGTATGATAATTTCATGCACCCCAAGGTCTTCTTTGAAGGTGGGATTGTGTTGGTCTATGATCAGGACAAGGCCTCCTTGGGGGAAGGAAAGTTAAATATGTCATGGAATGTCCCATACATTGTCAAACATGGTTTGGGGAAAGGATCCTATGAGTTGGAAGATTTTGTATGGAGTGCACTTTTGGATCCTATAAATGGGATCTATATTAAGAAGTATTACACTTGAGCATTCAAGATTAGGATTTCCTCTTGTAATTACTGTACGTTATTGTATTTATTGGTAGTGTATATATATTTTTCTATTAGTGGTGCTCATGGTGCATTTGCTTCATTGGCAGATGTCACAATATTGTTTGGTGTTCACAGGGTTCGATGATGGAGCTATCCATCACACTTAGAATCTTTCTTTCGATGCTTTGTTGATTTTCTCACCCATGAGCCAATTGATCACTTCCAAAGGTTCTTGTCTTGGAACATCTACTAATAATGTCATTGAATATAGGGTTTTTGTTGAACGACTTCGTGATGACATTACACATGGAATTTAGTCCTTGGAATTTTGTTTAGATGCTCAATTTCTAGTGTCTCAGCTAAATGGTGAATTTTGCATTCATGACCCTATGATACATCGTCATTTACTTCGGATATGTTTTTTGGAGTGTTATTTTTATTACATTACTTATGTTCATGTTCCAAGAAATTCCAACTTATTATGTGATGCCTTTGTTAACTATGTGTTAGATTGGTACTTATATCATTCACATTAAATAAGGAGCACAACAAATCATACATGTATATAATAAAATCATAGGCACATTGTAATTAAGACCAAAATATCATTTGCATATTTATCACTATCAATGTTCATTAAGTATAAAATGTGGATCATGTTACAAAAAATGTTTTTTAGCCTCAATTGTCCTTCTCTAAGACTCGATAACACAAAAATATAGATGGTCTTAGAATCATGGTCCTAAGGGCCCTTCCCTTTCCACAAAATGTCTCTCATAACACAACAAATAATTGAATAGATGTTGAAAGACACACACCCATGCATGTGGTAACCAAACTATGATGCAAGAGCATCTCTCCACGTCAACCAACCAACCAGCCAGCCACGTCGAGTGCACGCATTCAAAGCTGAAGAGAGGTGTTGCCATCATTTTGATTTAAAACTAAATGTAATTAAAAATGTTTAAGTTGTTAAGCTGTGAAGTCGTGCCTTTGCGCAGGCTGTAGATAAGAAGGCCTTTATTGTTTGTAAGGTTGAGATCTAGATTTGGATAGCGGACTAGATATCCCATTCAATGTAATTGAATAGGGTAGGTATATTTGGAGGGAAGAGCTTGAAGAGCTCCCTCATGTAAAAAGATCAATTGTATCTCTTGAGTAGTTAGTTAAGAGAGATTTGATAGGAGAGAGTTAGTGTGGAGAAAAGAGTCTATGAGTAGAGAGAAGAAGAGAAGGAGCCGAGAGCTTGTTACAGG
>CBVK0103897986.1:0-13136 GCA_900067695.1 Picea abies | reverse complement strand
GCTGACATCAGTAGGACACGTGGAAGCACCAGGACGTGCCACGTGGCAGCTAAATTAGGCATTTTCAGAGGTGATTTGGACCACTAAATATCTGACACGTGGCACTATATAGAAGTAACACATGGAAGTATAGACATGACATGGGCCAGTGACAACAAGACACATGGCATTATAGAAGGACATGTGGTAGTGACATGGAGACAAGTGGCTTCCTCTAGGCATGACATGTGGCAGGTAGGCTAACTATGCAGCTAAATTGGTGGTTTACTGGGTCGGTGACTGTATGTTGACTAGATTGTATGGTGGAAAATCACAAGCTGACATGTGGCCCAATCACAGGGCACCATATGGCACCCCGAATCGAGCCAATAAGGCCTGGGTCAAAAAAAATTGGACTACGAAAGATTCGATCCCTAGGCCTCTGGGAAAGCAACGACTTACTTCCATGCAGTAAAAAACTAAGCATCATGTGTTTCTTTCTTACCACATGGAAAGTATTCATTTTCTTTTTTATTAGCATGCATTTTGATGGATAAGTGCCCAGTCGACAGGGCTAGCCCCCGACCAAGGTGCATGTAACCGAGTGTTGAACCTTGGGCACGAGCCTAATTGTTCACCACTTTGCACATGGCCACATGGCCCTGCATATGACCATGACTCGATTGAATAGGGGGTGTGCACCAATATACTTCCCTAAAATTAGGTTCTGACTTAGGAAAATGGATTTGTAATGTATTTTGGCATGATTTTGTTGGATTTTGGCCCTAAAAGAGGGGATATGAGCTTAGGAAGAGCCCCAAATCAAGGGGTGAAGTTAGATTTCGACCCCCAACTACAAAATCTACTTAACTAGGTCTTTTTACAACCATGGAAAGGTTCAGGACAATAGAATTATGCCAACTTATGGAGAGTAAGCCATTGTTATGCAGGTGAAGCCAACAAGCTAGGGAAGATTTCGACCCCCAACTACAAAATCTACTTAACTAGGTCTTTTTACAACCATGGAAAGGTTCAGGACAATAGAATTATGCCAACTTATGGAGAGTAAGCCATTGTTATGCAGGTGAAGCCAACAAGCTAGGGAACTTTGGAGGCCATTTCTAGGAGCTACACTCAGCCTTTTTCAATGTCGTCAGTTGTGTTGGGTTCTTGAGGTTAAGAAGAACATAGCCACACCAATTTGTAATCCAATTGATGTAACTTTGATTTACTTTTGAAGCATTGAATATTAATAAGAAAGCCTCCCCCAGTGAGACAAAGCCCGAAGATGTAGGCAACTTTGTCGAACTCCGTTAATAGTATTTATCCTTATGGTTTGTTGTTTTTAATGTTCATTTTCTATTTTGCATTCTTTATGATGGCTACAAAATTCTTTGATTAAATCTTCTTCTTCTCTTTAATTTCTAAATGGTAAATTAAGTCATGCAAAATACTTAACCAAGTCTTTAAAAGATCATTTTTGGATCAAGTGGTATCAGAGCAGTTTGACATTTGATTTTTTGAGTATGCATGATTACCAGGGAAAATATAAGTCATGGTGAAGGAGAAATTGTAGAAGGAGATCCTGAGATTAGATCAAGACAGAGGAAATATCAAAGTGATAAGATGGCATCATAAGAAGGAATTTCGCAAAATGAAAGAGAGTTTTAAAGAACTTTGTTTACCATGTCGGCGATGGTAAAAGTATTGTATGAAGATTACTTGGAACATAAGAGACTTTTTCAAGGGGAATATTCTAAGAAAGAAAAAAGTGAAGAAGGAGAGGACCCTCCAAAACCTACTCCTTCACCTCCTTCATCTCCATCTTCTTCTTCTTCTTCAAGTAAAAGTTCAAATCCTACTTCTGCAAGAAAACATTCTCATAAACATAAGCCTGACATGCCATTACTTAAAACTGATGTGAAATTCGATTTGCTTGTGTATAATGGAGAAGTCAATGCTGAGAAGATTGATAATTGGGTCAGACAGATGGAGGTATATTAAAATGTGCAATGAATCAATGATGAGGCAACCAAGATCAAAATGGCATCACTTCATCTTGTAGGCACAAAACTAATCTAGTGGAAGACTTAGTTGCAACATGATACTCCAAAAATTGGTAATGTGTTTCCATCATGGAAATATTTTTATTTTTGCACTTAGAAAATATTTATGTCTTTTGGGGTATAAGGAGAAGGCTTTAATTGAATGGAAAAGTCTTAAATTAAGAAGAGAACAATCAGTGCAAGAATACACAGATGAATTTCCTAAGACAGATTAGATGTTAGATATTCCATTACATACACAAGAAACTCTTATGAAGTATATAGGAGGTTTTGCTGCACATATTCATAATATTGTGTTTATGTTTGGACCTACTAATCTTGATGAGGTTTTTTTTCAAGCAACATATATTGAACATATTCATAATATTGTGTTTATGTTTGGACCTACTAATCTTGATGAGGTTTTTTTTCAAGCAACATATATTGAAGCAAGAAAAATTGGAGTTGGTGTATTAGGGGAATCATATTTAAAGAAGGAAGGAAAAAGAAAAGGGAATGGGAAGAAAGAAAACTCAACGACAATGAAGGAAGAGAAGCTCTCTTGCAAGCATTGAAAGAAAGAAGGGCACAATGATGAACATTGCTGGAAATTGAACCTATAGAAGAAACCAAAATGGCTCAAAGAGAGGAAAAGGAGGCAAAAAGTTGCAGCAACAACACAACCAATAGACTTGGGGTCAGATTTAGGTGATGAGAGTAAGATCATAGGAGTTGGTTTGTCAGGTAAAATTGGTTATGGTTATGATTCTAGAAGTAAATTGTTTCATATAAGGGTCAATATGAAACATACCCAGATCAACACTTTGTTATATATCTGTTGGCATTTGGAAGTCACTCCTGGATTGCTAGCAGGAGCAGATCCCGAAGCCCATCAGATTTAATTTCACGGTTTGCTTTTAAAGGTTGATCAAATGGAGGGAAACTCGAAACAGCACAATCTCAACTCAGAAACCAGACCAGGCATGCATGAAGGAGTGAGGTCCTGATAAACTCCAAATAATGAGTTGTAGTAAAGGTGAGTAGGTGGAAGACTTACGCAAGAGAGGCACAATGATCTATTACAGACATCAGGTATGCAACAGACTGAAGAATAAGTGCATTCGAACACAAAACCCCTGATTCCGGACCCCCCCCCTCTTGTTTAAAGGTCGAAAGGTAAGGGGGGTCCGGATTTTGCTGTGTGTCGTTGATCCGGGCGTGCTCATCTGGACCGCCCGGTCTTGCTTGTTGTTTACCACGGGCGTGTTGTCGCCCGAAACTTTGGACAAGTGGGTTTTTAACCCATTCATTTGATATCTGACCCCCTTGGCGAGAAATATCGCTAACAATATCATATCTCAAGCTAACCTAATTTCAAAAGAAGTGGTTGAGCAATTGGGATTAAAAACTAAGTTACATCACAAACCCTATTCACTAAATTGGATAAGAAAAAATCACAAATTGCCCATAAAAAATAAATGTGTCATAAAGTTTGCAATTACATATAAGTTTGTGGATGAAGTAATATGTGATGTGGTGCCAATAGAATCATGTGGAATGGTATTAGGTATCCCTTATTTATATGATCTCAAATCAATCTTATTTAGGGAAAAAAACCAATCACTTGTTTAATAAGGGAACTAAATATGTTGTACATGCTCATCATATTGAAGAGAATCAAACTCTACTAAAGATGGAATGATTAAGAAAGGTAACATATGCACGAAACATACCTATAATTGTGCCAAGTAAAGCAGTTGATATTAAGCATGAACATTAGATGGTTGTAGGATGTGAGTTCAATCATACTTTTCTTTAAGATAAGTTAATGTCGTGCAATCTTGTCAAACATATTGGTTCATTTTCAATCATATTTATGATGTCATTGTTGCTAATTTTTTCTACATGGATGGTAGTGGTTCAGAAAGTTGTGAATGAGTTCAAATGGATAACAATATGATTTCAGTTGTCATGGTTATTATGCAATTGATTGTGATGTGACAGGTGCACATGACAGATTTTAAAGAAAAATGACAAGTGGGAGGCCTATCTCACACTTGGTGTTTGGTTAATATACTTTTTTGTGAATGAGTTCAAATGGATAACAATATGATTTCAGTTGTCATGGTTATTATGCAATTGATTGTGATGTGACAGGTGCACATGACAGATTTTAAAGAAAAATGACAAGTGGGAGGCCTATCTCACACTTGGTGTTTGGTTAATATACTTTTGGAGGACCAAAATGTCTTAATGGGGAGGATTGATCCAAAATCGATCCATAATGGCCAAAAATTCAAATTTATTTGATTCAAATGAAACCAACACCATCGCGTAGTGCTTGTCATGTCAATTCTGGAAGTATATTTTTTTTCTAAAATGGACTCCGTATGGGGAATCTATCACGATCTGAAATTTTTCCCAAAATATATAAAAATTCAAAGGTCAAAGTCAACAATCAAAGGTCGTACTGCTGATGTCAGTACGAAACGTGGAAGCACCAGGACATGCCACATGGTAGCCAAAATTTTCATTTTTTGGGTTGATTTGGACCATTACAAAGCTGACCAAAATTTTCATTTTTTGGGTTGATTTGGACCATTACAAAGCTGACACATGGAATTGTATGAAAGTGACATGTGACAGTACGGATGTGATGTGGGCTAGTGAAAACAAGACACGTGGAACTACAGAATGATGCATGGCAGTGATGTGGAAACATGTGGCTTCCTCTAGGCATGGCATGTGGTAGGTAGGTTGACTGTGCAACTGAGTTGACAACTAACTGGGTCGGTGATTGTACGTTGACTGGAATGTATGGTGGAAAATCATAGGGTGGCACGTGGCCCAATCACAGGGCACCACATGGCACCCCGTATTGATCCAATAAGGCTTGGGTGAAAATTTGTTGGACTTCGACGGATTCAATCCCTATACCTCTTGGAAGCAATGACATACTTCCACATGATAACCAACTAAGAATCATGTGTTTCTTTCTTACCACATGGCAAGTATTCCTTTTGTTTTAGATTAGCAGGCATTTTGAGGGATAAGTGCCCGGTTAATGGGGATAGTTGCCGACCAAGGTGCATGTAACCAAGTGTTGGACCAAGTGTTGAACCTTGTGTGTGGGCCTAACTTTTTATCACTTACCACATGGCCACATGGCCCTCCATATGACCAGGAAATGGTTGAATAGGGGGCGTGCTCCAATATGTTGTCGCAAAAGTGGGTTTTGACATAGAAAAATCAAGGGGGGAAGTTGGATTTCGAACCCCAACTCAAAAATATACTTAACTAGGTCTGTTTACAACCATGGAGAGGTTCATGACAGAAGAATTATGCCAATTTGTGGAGATTAAGCCATTGTTATGTAGGTGAAGCCAAGAAGCTAGGGAACTTTGAAGGCCATTTCTGGGAGCTACGCTTAGTGTTTTTCAGTGTTGTCGGTTGTGATGGGTTCTTAAGGTCAGGCAGAACACAACCAGACATGTTTGTAATCCAATTGATGTACTTTTGAAATATTGAACATTAATAAGAAAGACTCCCCCAGTGAGACAAAGGCCTAGAGACATATAAAACTTTTTTGAACTTCGTTAACAATCTTTGGTGTTATGGTTTGTTGTTCTGAATGTTAATTTTATGTTCTACATTCTTTATGATGGCTGCAACATTCTTTCATTAAATATTCTTATTCTCTTAAATTTCTAAATGGTAAATCAACTCATATAAAATACTTAACCAAGTCTTTAAAAAATAATTTTTAGATCAAGCATTGAGTTGCTTCATCCCAACAAAATGGGACCCCTTTCTTCAAGAGACACATAAACCATTTAGTAATCTCAGCATGGTTGGCAACAAAATGCCAAATAAAGTTGGTTTTCCCTTGTATACTTTGAAGTTGGGGGATTATGTGTGGGGGTGGTAATTGAACTATTTACTCAACCTTCATAGGATTGACCATGATCCCTTTAGTTGACACGATAAAACTTAACAAGCGACCCAATGTTACACAAAAAATACACTTATTCGGATTAAGGTAATTCCGATAGTAATGACACCTTTCAAATATAAGTCGTAAATGGGTGGGATGATCAGATATCTTACTAGAATGTGATACTAGATCATTAAGATACGCCTCGACTATGTCTTTTAGGTCGTGGAAGGAAAACGACATGGCCCACTGAAAAGTGGCTTTGTCATTATTAAGGCCAAAAGGAATTTTCGTGTATGCAGATGTACCCCAAGGACATATAAATTTCATTTTATATTGGTCCTCGGGCTTGATATGAATCTGGTTGTACCTGGAAAAACTGTCCATAAAAGAAAATACCTCACAACTTGCACATTCATCGACAATATAGTCAATGAATGGTGTTGGAAAATTATCTTTCAGGAAAGATTTGTTCAGATCACGAAAGTCCATGCACACACGGATCGTACATTATATTGTTTTAACATGAATAATGTTCAACACCCATTCCATTAATTGTACTAGATAGATGAAACCATCCTTGATGAGTTTCTCTACCTCAGTCTTGATCATCATTGCCATGGGAGGATTGATTGGGCGAAGCTTCTGTCAGACATGCTTAACATCAGGGTAAGTTGTGATCTCGTGTTCAACTATACATGGGTCAATTCCTAGTATATCCTCATAAGACTAGGCAAAGACATTGCAAAACTCTTTAAATAATTCAATATATATATTAATCTCTTTGGGGGGAAAATATTCTCCAATGAAGATGTTTTCCATGATGCTAGGGGTTCTAGAGTTGTTGATAGGAGTCATTTCAGCTATACTTTCCATGTTTCCCTTGGTATATATTCTGCACAATCAGGGTAAGTTGTGATCTCGTGTTCAACTATACATGGGTCAATTCCTAGTATATCCTCATAAGACTAGGCAAAGACATTGCAAAACTCTTTAAATAATTCAATATATATATTAATCTCTTTGGGGGGAAAATATTCTCCAATGAAGATGTTTTCCATGATGCTAGGGGTTCTAGAGTTGTTGATAGGAGTCATTTCAGCTATACTTTCCATGTTTCCCTTGGTATATATTCTGCACATGGCCAGAGGGTTAACAAGACAAGGGGCATCTCCATTCACGGTTGCAGTGAACTCTCCTGCCTCTACTCTCCTCATCTTGGGTAAGAAATAAGATATGTGGTGAAGATCATCCCAAGATCTATTTTCCCCAGTCATTGCCTCCAAAATCGCCTTGTTATAGGGAAAGACTAAGTCCAAAGGATCGTGACTGGAAAGAGAGTTTTGATCCAAAATAGGCTTGAGAATGAGATCTATCTCCTGTGGGTGATCCAGATCAGGGCTGGTTGAGGCTTGTTAGACAATATTGTATTCACACTTAGTAGTGGATAAGGGCATAACCATTCCAGGGTGGCCTACCCCTTCCATCGAATTCAATGGGGAAGGTCAAATCCACGGGTTGTTAAAGTAACTCATTATAAAATAAGTGACTTGAAATATCTCAACCTTCGATTTACTAAGGACAACTAAAATAAAATTGACATCATTGGCAGGCGATGGATAATCAAAAGTTCCCATTAAAGATGGAAACAATCGAGCACCTAAGTTGACGGTACCTGGCTCGGGGTTGTCAATCATCAGGACCGTGGATGCTCTCAATGAAGTGTCAAGACAAGAGAATGATAAGGGATCAACGATTATGATCCAACCTTCGTGAGGAAAACATAATACTTGAAAAATGGTGGATACAACCACTGTCATAGAGTAGTTCCAACTCCACCCTAACAAAAAATTGTAGTCGAGAGGCACATCGACTAATTCTAATTCGAAGCACACATGTTTTCCCTCCAACTGCATGGGGAAGGAGGGAATTATGCCATGTGGTATAAAATATCAAAAATCAAACACGGTTAGCAATGTGGGCAATGGAGAAAACTTAGGTTGGACAATGGCCTTCCAACATGCCAACAACATCATGCAATTTGAGGCAACCTGATCAAACATTGTACGAAAAATGTTCCATGTCAATGATTTCATGGAATACACCACTACTATATGAAAATATACGCGGTGATGAACATGAGTTTTATAATATGTAGGGTTAAAAACAATCATTCTCAAGTTAGTAGTCTCGACGGCTCCCATGGAAGACAACAATGCTTTCCTCTATGAGGGGAAACTTTAGAGGACTTCCATGATGGAGTAATTCTGAGAAGCCCTTGTGTTTAGGTTGTGAGAAGCCTTATTAAACACAAACTTAGGGATGTAATTCATAGTTTCTCCCACATTCTTCTCAATTTGAAGAAGAGACAGTGTGTTGGAGGCTTCTTTTCCCTTCTCAACAGATTCTGGAATTTTGTAATTATGAGCCCTGGTCTGTAGATGAGCATCAAATCTCATCATATAATGTTTGCAACTCTATTATTAGCATTAGGCTCTAGAGCTCCCTGATTAACCCCAGGCACATTCATGGATGAGGAATCTTGAGCCATATTTTTCCATGTGGAAAAGGGTTGGTTAACACGATGGGTTGTTGTTGTGCCAATATCTTTTGGGATTCCTCAAGCCAAGGGAATCGGTGAGTCAAGTGGTCGTTTGTGCAAAGATTACACAGAAATTTCTCCTTCCTCTTTTGATTTTTACCCTAACCATCATTATTCATAGCCTTTTTATCCCCCCTACCCTTCTTATTTTTATATTTCTTCTTTCCATCGGATTTGTTTTTACCCTTGATATTCATCAATTGTGCATTTTGTACATTTGACGTTTGGGTTGTGGGTGTAGCCAAACTAGGAGTTTAGCTAACCAAATTCTATTGAATCGATAAATAATGTAACTGATTAGTCTACTAATTTATTGGCTTTCTCTATGTTGAGCCTACTATTCCATCAATGTGAGGCCCAAACTTATGTTTGGTCTTGTCGAAAATCGACCATGGTGCATCTGACAAGATCTCGTACAACATACTAGATTTAGAGTAAATCGACTCCAGTTGTTGGACTCTCATGATTGCCTCTTCTTCGAAAAAAACCCTGGATGTCACAGCATATTTGGATACACAAGGAACCAAGGACTTTAGGAACCACTCGATAAAAAATGTGGGAGGGACCTTAAATTTAATAAATCACTTTCATCGACGCCATTATCGGATGTGATACAAGATATCGATAGTTTTTGTTTTCTTGAAGTTGGCCAAAAACTTGGTGTCGACATCGTATATTAATGGTAACTGGAAATGGTTTAAGAAAACCATAGCCATTTCATTAAAGTAAGTGTACTTTGAGCTATCGAGCCCTATATACCATTTCATGGCACCCCCTATAAGAGTGCGTTGAAACAAATGAAATTGAATGAAGTCATCCTTTAATAAGTTGGATGAGCACCATAAATGAAATATTGTAACATGATCACCTAGATCTTCACTACGCTTGCCTTCAAACATAGGGATGTCTGAGGGAAACTTAGTCAGAATGGGGGGCCAACATGGATCATGACAGATCAAGTCGTTCAACATCCTTGACAAGTTTGTCAAATGTAGAGCTTCCAGGAAAGGTAGTCTAGGTTGTGGTGGATTCAAAGGAAATGAGGGGCCTATATTTTGACTGGAACTAGGTTGCCAGGAAAAGTTTCCCTGCTAGCCATGGTTTTGGTAGAAACCATGGTGTCCTTGGCCAGTAAAAGGAGTTTTGAATTGATTCTGCATCATCAGTTTATTCCCGTAGTTGGATGACATATCTTATGTAGGGATTTCTCCCTACACTGCATTCCAAGGACCTTGGTTGGGGATGCTCCTAGACGACCCTCTTGGCATAGGTGATGAACCAAAATTGGGGTTCCACTGAGTTTGGGAGGGGTTTCCCTTGATCGACATCCCTTGTGAAGGAAATGATCCCTACCAGAGATTTCCAAGACCTTGTGAGGATTAAAATCCTATCATCACTCCATGTGAAGGAATGAAGCCTTGCATAAGGTTTGGTTGACCAAAGACATGGTTTCCCCCCTGTCAAGAAATAAGACGGTGAGAAAACGTTTTTTCAAAACACATTGAATAAAGAAAAAGGAATAGATCCTACCAGAGTCATATAGGATTGAGGTCCATGAATCCCCCCACTAAAAAAACTAGAGCTGGTGTTAATCCTGATTGGCTGCTAGAAAGCACCTCCAAGAAAAGGGGATGAAGGAGGTATATGACCCCCATCGTAAGGGACAACGTTAAATGGGGAAGTGGGTCTTCTGAAAGATCCTTGCAAGGGTGAATTAGATCTCACTACCCCCAAAACAACAGTCTATAGAGTAGAGTAGTTTA
Organism: Picea abies; assembly: GCA_900067695.1. Classification (NCBI taxonomy): domain Eukaryota; kingdom Viridiplantae; phylum Streptophyta; class Pinopsida; order Pinales; family Pinaceae; genus Picea; species Picea abies. The sequence goes on along the minus strand of CBVK0103897986.1, from coordinate 2,813 downwards.
AGCTTGAACTAGATTAGAAACCCAACATCCCATATGAAAAGGGAGCACTAGACACATTTTGGATAGATGGAACAGTGGTCATATTCTTTGAGGGGACTATGCCACATATCAAAGTTGTGGTTGTTTGGATAGTTTTAGTTCTGATAGGTGGAGGAGGGGGAGGAGGCACGACACCACCTCCTATGGTAGCCGATATGGGAGTATGAGGACTCCCTAAAGAGGTATCACTAGTTTCTTCCATCGTCGATCATCTAAAAAACTGATGTTTAGGTGAAGTCACCTTAGGAGGTACTATCTGAATAAGAAGAGATGTTGATGACTTAGTGATTGGAGGTTTTGTGGGCCTGAAAATAAGAAGAGATGTTGATGACTTAGTGATTGGAGGTTTTGTGGGCCTGAAGCCTTCAACCTTGAAGTAAAAAATGGTGGACTCCTCCGGTGCATGAAATTCTTCTATAGGCATTGGCTCGGGTATAGTTTCTTGTGGTCCAGTTGCTTCAAATAAACCCTCTTGATCTAGCCTATTCCTTAGTGGTGGTGGAGGTGGCTCCAAAGTAACTGACGACGGGCCCTGGAACTTACGTGAATGAAGGAGATGTTGATATTCGACCTTGTGAAATGATCAACCAACACTCAAATTTTAAGCTAGCATGAAACAAAGAGAACACACAAAAAAATTCCTAACAAAAAATCAAGAAAACAACTAACTGGCAAGAAGAACAGTTACACTAATCAACACTAAAGCAACTTACCGGTGCAATTATAACTCAAACATGGAAACATCCTCTAGGTATACTCTACAAAGTGCGATCTGACGTCCACCCTAGGTACCACGGTATATCCCCACAGTCACCCGTGTAAGTCCCTAAAAGTAGGTAACTAGGTTTCCATCTCGCAGTCGGTCACCATGCATGTATAGTCGACAGTCGAGCTGATCGTAATGAGAAGGATAACAAAGTTTGAAGCCTTTCAAGGGTACTGAAGGAAAATGGTCTAGAAGACAACTAAGGATATCGAATGGATTTGAGGTCCATGAGGCTCCATAGTTAAATGTGATCAACGTAAATCCCAAGAATGACCCTCAATATACGACCCCCACTATGTTCAGTCTGGATTTGAGGGTTTATCTCCTCTACCTTTCCTCACACGACCTTGAGTTTATCCCCTGTTTTAGAGGGGGTTCCCAAATTACTCTTATGAAACTGGACTCTAACACTCCCTATCTCAGAATCTTATGTTTGTTTAAGAGGCCTTGAAGAGTTTCCTATCCACACCTATTTCAAGGCCCTAAAGCCCAGACTACTTGGTGAACCCTACAAACAAAAGTCTAGTTGATTTTAAGTGTTAGACTACTTGGTGAACCCTACAAACAAAAGTCTAGTTGATTTTAAGTGTTAATAATTGATTTTAAGTAGCTTGATTTACTCAAAAGGGTACAACTTATGGTTTTTATAAGATACGAAAGAGAAGAAATTAAAGGCTTTAGAACATGCGTGCAAAAAGAAAAGTAGGTTCTAGAACTGAAAAAATGGCTTTTAATCTTTGTAAATGCAAACTTTTCAAAGTATAGTCCAAGATCCTAAAATTCAAAAAATTTCCTAGAATGCTCCTTTCATTTCACAATGCAAATGAAAACCACTAAACTTTTAGGGAAATAACGTAGAAGGAACTTCAGAAATGGAACTCTTTTCTTTTGTAATAAGCAACCTATGCTACAACTACCAAAAAAAAATGCATAACTAAATGCAACTATAATTTTTTTTTATTTTGAATGCTTAGAAAAGAAAATCACAAGTAAATGATATTTTTTCATTTTTCGAAGCACAAACAAGGTAAAGAGAAAATAAACCCAAGACTAACACAAACCCTAAGCCATTGATTGAAAGCAGGGATTCACTGGAATCTACAGGAGGATCTAATGCTTATAAGTTCACCCTAAACCCTAAAAGAAAACAAAAGAAATAAATAAACAACAACGGTTCTTTACAAAATGTAAGATAAACTGAGTCTTTAACCCAACCAAACACAAATAAAAGAGACCTTGAAGAGTTCAGGAAGGCATGAGAAGCAAATAGCTTCTTTCCAAGAAAGAAAAAAACTTTTTAAAAACCATTCCAAACACATAAACACGTGTTGTGCATGAGCAACCTATGTATGTATGTGTGATGTATAATATGCATAATGCATATGTACATGTTCTATATAGAGGACATGGCGCATACACTTCTTCATGTTTTCAAAAACGAAAAATATTTGGACAAACAACTGGGAAAGGAAAGATGGTAGGCACCTGGAAGGTGACCAGAGACCCAAACTGACTCATAAAACTCAAAAAACTCAAAAATAAACTGAAAAATTCAAATCAAACTAAAATCTCCCACTAAGACCCTAGAGAGATTCCCCAATGGAGTTACCAATTCTGCTATGGGAAATTCCCCCTAAACTGGGTCTAAGGAATAGGCATAGCTATAACTCTGTTAAAATATTTATCTACCTTTAATATACCCCAAAACCATCTATAATAAGTGATAAGAGAAAGAGGTAAGAGAGGGTTAATGAGTGCACCTTCAATCCTTACGGTTGAGGTAGACCTCTTCTTCTTTTTGTTGCCTCCTAGATCACAGATATACTCCCAAAGTTGACCTGCAAGGGGCTAAGAATACAATGCAACAATGCCTAAAATATCTAATGATCACTTTAAAATACTAAAGATAGACATGAATTCTCAAATTAACAAGAACATATAAACATAGGGTTTTGGGACAAAGATAATCTCTTTTATTCAAATTCAAGATAACAAGGTTACAACCTTT
>CBVK0103897966.1:0-17081 GCA_900067695.1 Picea abies | reverse complement strand
AGAAACCATATAACTTCAAAATCGACATTATCCTCATAGATAAATAACAAATGACCCAAGAATTCACAGATATAACCAATCTTTTCCATTTTCAGGTCAACACCATAACAAGTATCAAAACCCAAGTTCTAGTTTACTAACAATCCATATGTCGAATAGAAAAGCGGGGTCTGGGAAGACATAAGGGAGAAATATTAATAAGGGACTTGCAAAGCAAAAAAAAACCATTTATTTCCACAATGAAACTTTCCACGGTCCTCCCAAGGTGGTTTCAAGGCAAATACATGGGTCTCACATATATTCACAAATAGTGGAATGATAATTTGAAAGAGTTTCAAGTCTTCCAAGGACTGGGTAAAGGGTATGGGGTTACACAGTAATCACAAAAAAAATGATTGTTCCTTTTAGTCACCGAGAAAACCCTTCAAAACTTAATCACAAGAAATAGGTGAAGCCGATTGTACTCGCCATAAACTAATGCCAACAGGAAGAAACCCAATGTAATTTGCACAAATAGAATTCCCACATACACCCACTGTAATATTCAGAAAGAAAACACACTCTGCATGCAAACTCTAAGAGCCAACACAATGATTTTATTTGGAGTAGAGTTACAGTTCATGAATGGAAGGATAAGAGCCAACATACCTGTGAGGAAAATTCCAGAAAGCTAAGAGCACCACTATTCTCCCAAAGCCCGAGAAAAATGGAGGAAACACTAACAAGAGCAACCAAAACAAGTGCAAGAAAAGTGAAGTTGTAGACTTCTAGGTGGGGTAAGAACGATGTGCAGTAAATGCACGTCACTTCCCCTCTTTTCACATTAATTTCCATCAACCACCCAAGTATGGAGTGCACCCAAAACTTCCAAAATATTTCCATAAAACACATAGTTAGACATGTGTATCTAATTTGCCACCAAACATATCATTTCCATTTTCCAAATCGAATCAACCTCCAGTAACCATTATTTAGCACCAAAACAACATGTCCCACATTCCTTGCTAGTGAAGAATTATAATTGCACAAAACATATCAATTTTACATAACATACACAAGTATACCATAATGAAATACACCATAACAATATGCCAAAATATGTGTGTAGCGAGAATAAACCAAGATGCTTATTAAAACAAACATTTTACCCCTCTTTTTCTTTTTCAAATCAAATTGCTAGCACACTCATCATCCATCCATTGCACATGGAAACCAACTCAAATTCTGTGTTTATTCTCAAACTGTAGAATCATTTTTGCAAGGTAGTCATGAGCGCAAATCAGAGAAACATATTTCATCATTATTTACATAAGGGGGTCCCACCTATTTCGCATATTATTAAATATATATAATTAATAAGGCATTGCAACCCATTTACATGCAAGGATTCCATGTTGTGTTTTTGGGCATCAACTGTGTGAAATTCCAGAAGGACCTTCTATTTTATTTGGGAATTCTTAAATAAATATGGGTGATCATGATACCATAGAAAATCATTATTCCATACAAAATTATCTAATGAATTGGGGTCCTCTTGTAGTTGTTGAATGATCTTGCATACCTATTGATCTTGTTTCCATTCTATCCTTTCATCTTTCACCCAATCATATTGCTAAATAGAAATTAGTGAACCTTTGGTTTCTTCTTCCTTGAAAGGGAATCTGCCACAACATTATGTTTTCCTTTTTTGTAGACAATTTCAAAGACATAACCTAGAATCTTTGTAACCCATTTTTGTTTCTCTTCTAAAGATAATTGTTGCTCCAAGAAGCACTTCAAACTATCATGATCTGGTTTTACTTTGAAATGTCTTCCTATTATGTAAAGGCATCATTTATGAATTGCATGTAGTATAGCCAATGTTTATTTTTCATAAATGGGTTTGACTATTTTTTTTCCTTTAAGTTGTATTCTTTCTAAGGTAATAAGCCTTCCTTATTGCATTAAAATTGCACCAATTCCATGGCCTAAGGAATCACACTCCACAATAAAAAAAATTGTAAAGTTCAGTGTGACCAAGAAAAGAGTTGTACACATAGCCTCCTTAAGTTTTTCAAAATATTTGGTTGCTTCTTCAGTCCAAGAAAATGCTTCTTTATTTAATAATTTTGTTAGAGATGTTGTTATTTGACCATAATTCTTCACAAACTTGTGATAATAGCCTATCAACCCTAAGAATCCTCTAAGTTTCTTCAAGGTTTTTGGAATCGACCATTCTCTCATAGATTTAATTTTGTTAGGGCCCACTTTTAAACCTTCATGAGATACAATATGACCCAAATATTCCACTTCTTGAACCTCAAAGGCACACTTGGAAGGCTTTGCATAAAAAAAAATCTCTTCCAATAGTTGTAATACTCTGTCAACATGTTGTACATGCTCTTCCCAAGATTTTTTGTAGATTAGTATGTCATCAATTAACACTAACACAAATTTTCTAAGGAAGGGATTGAAAATAGAATTCATCAAGATTTGAAATGTTGAAGGTGCATTAGTAAGTCCATATCGAATAACCAAAAACTCATAATGGCCTTCATGTGTTATAAAAGTTGTTTTAGGAATGCATTCCTACCTCATTTTGATTTGGTGATATCCCAAACAAAGATTCACCTTAATAAATAATTTATCTTCATGCAATTCATCTAATAACTCATCAATGATAGGAATAAGAAACTTATCTTTGTTGGTAATTTTGTTGAGTTTTTTATAATTTGGACACATACACCATGAACCATCCTTTTTTGTATCCATCACCACTAGTGAAAAGAAATAACTTTGGCTAGTTTGAATGATGTCAACCTCTAACATTTCCTGGATCATGCACTTAATCTCACTCTTTTGTGAATATGGATAAATGTAAGGCCTAATGTTAGATGGTACACTTCCTAGTTGCAAATGAATAGCATGGTCATGATCTCGAGCAGGTGGAAGACCCTTAGGAATTTCACCAAATACCTTGGAATGATTTTTGATAAATATTTGGATGTCTAATGGAGCAGAGGATATAGATGTTTGAACATCAAGTGAGCACAATTTTGCAATTACACCCTGGTGTCCCTTTTTGAGTAATTTTGTCATGCTATTACAACTTATCACTTTAGAAGGTTTCCCTTGGATACCTCTAAGTTCAATTTATTTTCCTTATGAGGAAAATCTCATGAAAATATATTGAAAATTAAGGTCCATTGTTCCCAATGATTGTAACCATTGGATCTCTAATACAACATCAACCACCCCCCATTTTGATGAAGATTTTGTGTGAGCTGGCGAGTTACTAGTTCTTTATGAACTAGATGCCAAATTTTGTATGAGCTAGCAAGTTGCAGTTGCCCAAACATTGCTTCGATTGGGTAGTAGTGTAGTTCTGTGTAAATTGGTTCAACTGCATATTCTAGAGCCTGTGCAGCTATGATGGTGATACTTGTGACATGACCTGTTTGATCATGAGATAGCATGTGTGGATATGCTACTTGTTACATGATTTGTTTGATCATGAGATGGTCGTGTAGCCATGCTACTTGAGACATGATTTGTTTGATCATGAAATAGCATGTGTAGCTATGGTGATGCTACCTGTAGACTAGTTTGCAAGACCATGTGAGTCTTTCCCATGCCATGTGAGATGGATGGATATGATTGAGACCATTACTTGAAGAACATCATAGTTAATAACTCCCTAGCTAAGAGGGAGTGTTGATGTTTTGGTAGCTGCGGGAGGTATTAACCTCCAGTATAACCTTTGTGCTTAGAATAGAAGATTCCAGAAGCAAGAGAACCATTAAACAGATGTGGAAATACCCTAGAAGAGAAGTTGTCCCAAGGAGAATAAGAATAAAGAATTAGAAGGCTCCAGAAAGAGAAGTCGTCCCCACATGAAAAGTCACTTAGACAGCTTAGTATAAATAGAGGTAAGGTGCTACCTCATTTGCACACTCTCACTCACTCAGTTAAGGTGCAAGTCCGAGGAACAACAACTGCAGTGGTGACGTAGAAGGAAGCGCAAGTCTGAGGAAGGTGACGCAATAGTTGCAGTGGTGAAGTCTCTCCTTGCTTAGTCTTTCTGGTATCTCTCTCTTGTGCGCTTCTCTTGGTTAAGGTGCTCTCTCTTGGTATTGTGATGTTGCCACAACCGTGTTGGCATTTTTGGTTAAGTTAGCCGTTGTGCTAGGATTTATCTATTGGTTCTAAAGTGGACTTGCCAGAATCTATCTAAGAAAAGGTTACTATGCTCGGGGGTGACACGTGTAAGTGCCTATGGTTGGGTGACATTGGTGTAACATTGTCTATGGTTAAACGAGCACACCAAATTTTTAACAATATGAAGTGATGATTCCCAAAAATGTGATGCTCTATAAATAAGCATGCATTAAAGAATTAACATATTGGCTCTCAGGTCAATGTTCTCAAAATGCATCATGCTTGGGTAGGGTCTTCAAATTGGGACTATCCTCATGCTACATGAGGGGCAACACTAGGAAAAGTTAGTAGACTTGGAGAATGACTTGTCTAGGCCAAAGACTAAGAGTTCACTTAGACTTAGAAAAAACTCGGGAGTTGAGTTGGTAAATTGAAGAAAAAAAAGGAGCCAAAATCACGAATTCCTAAAAATATGATATCTTTCATTAATATCAAAATTACAATGTACACTGTTATCGCACAATTTGTAGTCAAGGTAAAAGACAGATGGAAGAAGGGAAAACTAGCAAAACTGAGACTATCCTACCACTGTCACCTCAATGGGATAGCTCTTTCTGTTTAGGGAGGTAAGGCCCAGGGGAGACGTCCCCGGTGACCTAGGGTTTTGAGAAGGCAAAAGTCTTAAGTGATAATCCCCCTCTCACAATTCACCACCGATCAGAAAGTCTCGGCTAATCAGCCAATAAAAATGAGTAATAACCAAAATGTGTACTTGCCCAAGACAAAGCAACAAAGAAATTATGCATATGAAAGATCACTTGCTTGGTTAGTACTTCATATAATCATGGACTTCTGATTTTGCAAGACCATGTGAGTCTTTCCCATGCCATGTGAGATGGATGGATGTGTTTTATACCACTAAATGAAGAACATCTTAGTTAATACCTCCCTAGATAAGAGGGAGTTTTGATGTTTTGGTATCTTCGAGAGGTATTAACCTCCATATGTAACTTTTGACTTAGAATAGAATATTTTGGAAGCAAGTGAACCATTAAACAGATGTTAGAAAACCCTAGGAGAAAAGTAAGCCTCAAGAGAAATAATTATAAAGTAATAGACACATCCAGAAGGAAAATTCAGCCCCAATTAATTGGACAGTTTAGTATAAATAGGCAGTTTCCTAGTTCATTGTACACACTCACTTAGCACGTGCGCAAGAACACTACAGTTGTAGATAGAGGTGCGCAAGTCTAGGAGCAGCAGCTACTGTTGGAAGGGGCACAATTATGGAAGAGTAGTGTAGTAGTCATGAGTATTTTTCTTATTCACTTCTCTTGGAGAAAAGGTGTGTTCTTATTGTATGGTTATTGTGTTGTTTCTACAGCAGTTGTGGCTAGGGTTTATATGTTGGTTCTAAATTAGACTTGCCGGAATAATTCTAAGTAAAGGTTAGTGTGCTCAGGGGTGGCATATGTGAATGCCTATGCTTGGGTGAAAATGATATGACATTGACTATGGTTAAACAAGCATACCAAAATTTTAACAGTTTGACACATGTACTTGCTTGTATTATAGAGCACTCCACATGGGGTTTATTTGTTAATTATTTGTATGGACATATGTCCTTGTTTTTTGTTATCCTTCCTCATCTACACTTTATATAATGGGAGGAAATCTCTCTTGTATTCATTATGATCAATGTGCCTTTGTGTTTGTCTTAGAGACATCTTATAGGGAGCAAGACATTAGGGTTCATGAGAAAACCCTAGAGGATAAGTCGTGTAGGGAGTAAGACACTAGGGTTCATGAGGAAACCTTATGAGTTAGACACTAGGGTTCGTATGCAAACCCTAAGAGAGAGAGAGAGAGATCTTGGATGTTCATGGAGAGGGTTGTGCTTATCTGATGATAGGTTTTTCTCTTGTGATGGGTTTGTGTTATGCATGTAAACCCTAAAAAGAACAAGATGTTGAAGATGATGATGGTTACTATGGCTCTTGTTGTAGCACTAGGGTTTCTACCCTAGTATAAGACATGAAGAGTGGACCTAAGAACTTACATGATTTTGGATCCTTGTTCTTAGAGGATGCAAGGCTAGGGAAAAATCATGAAAACTAGATTGTTGAGTCTTAAGTTTAGTGTGATGCTTTGCTTGGAAAAAGATGGTTTTGTATCTTTAATGTTTCATGGCGGTCTTGGTGTTTGTGTTGGTGCAAGAGTTGAAGGCATAGAGTTTGAGAACTCAAATCCTAATATGGAAATGTAGATGTAATTGTATGATGCAATATGGCTGAGGTTTGTAAACCCTAGGAAAGACAACAATGCTAGTGTGAATAAAATGTGACATACTAGCTTCTTGTATGTTCCAAAGAGGACTTGCAAGTGTTGATGCTAACATGTAGATAATAGTTGGTGAAGCAACTAGCTTTGGTTGGGAATCATTCCTAGCTAAGAAAATTTAATGGCTAGGGTTTTCTTATGGTTTTCCTAACTAGGGCTTGTAAAGAATGACTTGTACCAACTTTGTGATTACATTACGGTGTGTACTTGTAATTCATCTTATATATATGAAGTTATCGACTAATCAAAATATTGTTTACTTCTCTATTTGATTTTTAGCATATATTCTCTATTGGGTATATTTCAACCCTTGTTGTTCATGTTGATTTGACATAACATATCACTGAATTGACTAAATGATTTAACACATATTTGGGAAATAAAGGAGTAGATTTGTTGTTGTAATAAGACATTCCAAATCTATTATATGCCTTGAAAAATGTGCCCAAAGAGATATAGAATTGTGTTTTTGCAGACCACTAATATGGTATTTACTCTCTTGCGCCATTGAATGAAATTGGGTTGAAGTGAAGTGAAATATTACTGCTATAATTTAATATTTCAGATTATCCCTAAGGTTAAAAGTTCGCAAAGATTTGAGAAACCTCAAGTAAATGAGGTAAAATTTCATAATTGCATTCATTGCTCTATTCTTGAATATCTAAAATACCCCCATTCCATCCCTCTTTGAAAATTAAGGGTTGGTGGGTTAATATGTTAGTGGAATTTAGGATTGTTGGTTAGCTAATAAATATTTACAACGAATAATTGCTCACAGAAAATGTGTTGGAAATGATAAAACTATGTAAGGTTTTTGCTTTCAACACTAGGAATGATTTATATTTTTAGGTCATATTAGTTTAAATTTATGATTGACACACTTTTTAATTAGTTTGTTGGAAAGTAAGGATATGTGTGCGAAAATATATGAGAAATGTATGTCATACAGGATCTAATAATATTTGGGTTGCTTGTGTCTTTTATTGCGACTAATTTGTCTTGGAGTGTATCCAAATATAGGTATGAAATTTGCAATGTTCATTTGATCTACCGAACTAAGTGTCATTGTTCCTTGCTACCCATTGAACCAAGATATAATACCTAAACCCAAACCAACACATAACCCCAAAGTACTCTTTGTGCCACCTATATCATCAATGCAATCAAAATTCACAAAACTGTGTAGCATCAACTCATCATCTCCAACATACCTCGAACCATAATGTTCCATGCCCTTCAAGATTAGAAGAACATGCTTTATAGTGACCTAGTGAATTTGTCGTGGCTCAACAATATACTAGATCAAAGTGTTTATTGATAAACAAATATCCATTGTTCCAAGTTTCTAGGGCCTGAGGATGCAAGAGTTGGGAAACACGGCCAAGATATGTGTGGAAGAACCTCCCAAATTCTAGAGAACATCATAGAGGACATTGAGATATTCGACTTATGTGACTCCACACAAAATATCAAATTAAAAATTTTAATATATGAAAATTGAAACATAAAGCATTGAAATTTCCTAATCTTATGCATAGTGATTTAACATAGTAATTAACAAATCATAAATTATGATTCACAAATAATCTATAGACTCAAGGACATAGGAGCAAAGACATGTGGGAGTGGGGAACAAATTAGAGGGATGTGTGGAAGCAACCCCCAATTCTAGAAAACCTCATAAGGGGCAATGGGATCTCCAACATAAGAGACCTCGTCTTAAATACTAAAAAATTAAAATTAAAATTAAATTTAAAAGATATGAAATCATAAATTATTACATACTAATTAATAAAGCATAAATCATGATTCACAAATCCTCTATACACTATCACCATTGTATTTCTCATTATATTTAGAAAAATTAAAAACCAAAAGATATAGATCTAAATCTTAAGATCTATATTCTCAATTCCCAATCTGATACATCAAAATTTTAAAGTACTTAAAGAGTCACGTATATCAAATAAAAAACAAACTAAAAGTAGAAGGAACATATCAAATGAAAAATGAGCATCTTTGTGCAGGGCAATTCTCCACTATCGTCTACATCCAATGAAAAAGGAATCAGGATTGCATGGGAATGTCACTATCTATATTGGAATCATTTGCATTCTTTTTCATGCTCAATGGCACACCAACCAACCCAAGTTGTGCCCCATGAAGTCCCTCCTCATATACTTGTGCATCATCCTCCAAATCAACATATAATCTTGTAGTTTCCTTTAAATACTCATGTGTCTTCCTATGCTCAACACATAGGGCACTATGCACAGCTACTAGCTTCTTCACTCCTCTATAGGTAAGTTTGTTCACCTTGATATAGTGAATGAATCCATATGTAGAGAAATTTCTCTCTATTGAGACATGTGAAAAAACAAGTGAATGGTGCTCAAAATATTTGAGTTTTGTAGCTCCATCTCCATGCATCCTCCACCAACCAATTGATCAACTTGACCTACAATTACACAATTTACATGAGCATCAAGCTTTGTTACATGGGCCACCAAGACCTAAACACTGAACAAACTCTCTCCAAAGTTTTCCCCATCCTCCTCATTGTATATCTTTGTAATTTCATCTCGAAAACCATTCTTTACCTCAAGACCATCAATGTCAGAAACTCTCCTGGGCATTTCCACATACATTTTGGGTTAAGTGCATAAGCTACCATGTGAAAATGTGTGTTCATGCAATCTCATCTACATTGGATGATGGGTACCTGTATATAACTCTAGTGAGGGCTCCCCCTAGTGAATGACCACCCTTACATGACCCAACATGCCATCAAAAGATTCATATATTTCTCTTGGACTAGGAGCATCTGAATCAATGTATTGTATGAAATCCACAATATAGGTTAGGAATGACCCCAAATAACTATAATCTACCCACCAACCATTTTCCAATGCTCGAAGCCTAACCTTTTCCCCCAATTTTCCCTTATATTCTGACCACTTAGTCCAATCTGAGCTTACAATGAATCAATGCAATGGATGTTGCACCTCCAACATCCTCTCCAGTAAGAGAAAATAGATAACATATATAGTATCATTCGGCTTGAGGAATTCCTTCCTTGTGCGAGCCATGTGCATGTATAAGGAGGTGTGGTGGTTGCAAATAAACATTTTCACATCTCTAGCCACTATCACCAAGTATAATACCCACTGAATTTTGTCAATGTCCTTTAATGCAATGTTGAGTGCATTCACACAACAATCAATCTCAGAATATGCCTATATCCACTATAAATTAGTAACCTGATGGATCTACAAATTGTTGTTGCATCTATCACAAGCTACACCACATTGTTATCCCCAACATCCTTTGTTGCATCTCGAAGAAGCTCAAATTAGAAAGTTTCATTCTTGCACTTTCCAAAACAATAAATGACTCTAAGAGAGAATGGACAAGTGATAGATCTAACTACAATGTTCATGAGAGGGTGCTTGGTAACGTTTATCCAGTGGACCATAACAATAGAGGACACCTCCCTCACTTATGTCTATCTCAACAACTCCTACACGTTAATAGTTGACACTTGCTTTCTAAAATTATTGTTTTTAGCTTATGTTCATCATCGGGTACATATAAGGTTCTTACAACTGCAATTGATCAAATCAATTCCTTATAATAGGGAGATGGGTAACATGGAAGGGAGTTCCATTAGCAAAAATAAATTTTTCAATGGCATCCTCTGCATCATCTCATTGTTAAATATTATGCAACATCTCAGTGTGGCACCTATTGCACAAGAACAAGATGTATTACTCTTCTTTTTTATTGTCGCAAACCCAACAAATTATAGTGGAGGCATAAGTGTGGATATATTAGCGTTGACATCATTCTTTCAAGAACTTGTTCCCACATTATATTTGAGTTGGAAGGTGACATTTCTACTAGAAAAAACCCATTTTGCATATGCTACCATTTGCAAACTCAAAAATTCAAAAGTTTGAACCATTGTCAATGTTAGGCATATAATAGCTCCTTTACCTAGAATTCCCAAAAGATGTTTCCAAACCTACTATCACTACGAACCCAAGGATAGCCACAAATACTACATGTCCAATCACATGAGCCACCATTGGTCTTTGCCTACTTTTGGCTTGTTTGGTTGCATATAGCATAAATGGTTTGTTATAATTGAATGACCCCTTTTCATATTGCTCCAATACCTTTAGTGGGCCAAAATTGGCTACAGAACCTAGTCCAATGTCATGCTCATTCATTGTCATACTTTCTCTTGTGTTTGTTTCCTTCATTTTCCCCACATTTTCATTGTTTTCTTCCTCAATATCATATTCATTGTCAATGTCGTTGATGTCGTTGCCAAAGTAACGCATTTTTGGTATCAATGTTGCATTTGTTTAGTTTTATTCTTTAGAAGACAGTGATTGTCAATGTCAATGATGTTGTTGCCAAAGTGACTCATTTTGGGTATTGATTTTGGATTTGTTTAGTTTTATTCTTTATAAGGCAACCTACAACAAGGGTTCGTAGATAGTGTCATTGAATACAACATTTTCCATGCTTGTAGGCCCTAGGGTCTTCACTCTTGAGTCTTAACAGATCACTAAATGATCATATACCAATTAATCATTAATAATTTAATAAACTTTGGAAACCATGATCATTGATAATTACACGATGAACACTGAAATTTGGAATTTCAAATATGAAATATAACAACAAATGAAGGTATTTTAAATTTCTCTGCCTCCAACAATGATTTTAGCTTCCTCCAAATGGAAAAATCACACCCAAACTCCATCTATAGTACACAACAGTAAGAGCACAGTTCTAGCAGTGCTCTATTCTGAGTATTTCCTCCCAACAACAAAGTCACAACCAACATTAAGGTAATAGAAACTACTTGAGGAATTCATTGTGTAGTAGCAACTAGGAATAAGTAATCATTAGGTATATTAAATTTCCCTACCTCCAACACCGATTTTATCTCCTCCAAATGGAAAATGCACACCCAAACTCAATCTCCAACACACAATAGCAAGAGCACAGGTCTAGCAGTGCTCTATTCTAAGTATTTTATCTCAGCAGCAAAGTCACAACCAACAATGAGGTAACAGAAAATGCTTGAGGAATTCATTGTCTAGTAGCAGCAAGGAATAAGTATTCATTATACCTAAAATATCCAACAACAAAGTATGGAAAATGTTTGAGTTATCACTAAACCCACAATAATAGATATCCAACAGTGCACTATCCAACAATCCACAACATATAGCAGCAGTGTTTTTGTTCTCATCACCTAACGATCTTGACTCACAACACCCAACAGTCACAACAATGAAGACTCGCAACCACAAATCAAATATCTCACGATGCACATATTGTTGCTCATGTTGTTGCACCCACTCAAACCCACAAGTCACACAAATATTTAAAACTCACAACTCACTCAACCATGGTCTCCCTCACCATGCCACATCAACACTCAACTTCTCATGCAGTGAAAAGAGATCTCACAACAACAACAAAGGAAAATCACAAGCAACAACAAAGGAGAATTCACGAGCAGCAAAGAAGAATTAAACCTTTGGTTAAAATGTCATAATTTTTCCGAGGAAAACCTTGTAGAAAAACCCAAAATATGATTCCCCACATTCGTGGATTATATCCCTAGTAAACTCGTCGATGTATACTAGTGCATTTTCATTGCGCACCTACTAGCACAAAACTAGATAAAATTCCAACAAAATTGGCAACAATTAGTGGCGCTAACCCCTTGGGATAAGTTTAATGCCATATTTATACATAGTTATTAGTTGTTTTCACTTTTTTTCCAATGGACATTGGGGACACAAGAGCATAGAGTTTTAGATGGGAACATTTATGTTAAATTTCCTTGAACCCAAATCATGACAATTAATTCCTAGTAAATCCTTGCAGAAATAAAATACAAATCTAAATAAAAGCACACTGAGATTCTTTACCAAAAAAATGCAGCAAAATAAAGAAGGAAACCAAAACACATGTAGACAAATATTTTTTGGGTAAATGCCCCTAGAAAAACCCCTAAGGGAAAACCAGCAACAAGATGATTTTATTATGATAAAAATTAGCGTTCTCGTAAAAGGGAAAATGGCCCACTAAGAGAAATACAATTGCAGACAAAACCTGGAAAAAAACACGGTTGTAAACCCTCTGCATGATCTGCAGTCCTATTGATTGTACCACTGCTACTATGGCCTATACAGACCCGTACAACCTATATGTTGTTGGTACATATGATGTATGGCAGCTTGCAGGTGGATGTATTTCTCTACCCCCGTGTTGCATGGCCTCTAGGTCCTCCTTTGCCTGCTAAACAACCTCCCCAGAAAAGAACTCAACCTCTACCTTATTGGTATGGTCCTCCTAAGTCTCTCTCATTTGTAATATTCTCTCTCTCACTGAAATGTGCAGAGTGAAAGTTCTTATTCACTCAAATGAGTCCCTAACTCCAAATCAATGTGGGTTTCCTCCTCCCCCTTGGTTTCCTTTTATAATCTTGAGATGAGCCCTAACTCTAATCTCCAAAGTGATCAATAGATGAGATTAAATCTCCCTTACTTGAGATCGATAACTAAGATTAATTTAATTAACTTAAATCACTAATGCCAAAAACTTAGGCATTTTAATAAATTAACCTCCATTAATTATAAAATGACATTCACTTTAATAATTAAATTATTAAAGTGAATTTCCAAAGTTTTGAGAGGTATTAATGACGATCTCCACATTATAACAATCCAATGTGGAGATATGTTTTTGATGCTACAAACTTCAACACTCCATCTTCACAAGGAAGGTATTCTCCACCACTCCAAGTTTATCTCTAAAGAAGACAAACTTACCCTTCACTAAGGGTTTGGTGAAAATGTTTGCAACCAGCACATCTATGGAGATGTACTGGAGCTTGATTTCTCCCTTCTAAACCATGTCTCGGATGAAGTGATACCTAATCTCAATATGTTTGGACCTATCATGGAATACTTGATTCTTCGAGAGTTTGATGCAACTCTGATTATAGCAGTATATCATCGTAGGCTCCAACTCTTGATCAAATAACCATGTAATCAAATAACGAATCCAAATTGCTTCGCAACTCGCTATAATCGTTTCCATGTACTCTGCCTCTACTGAACAAAGTGCCACTGACGTCTGCTTCCTGTTGAACGATAAAATCATTGTTGATCCCAAGTCAAAGCAGCACCATGAGGTTTTTTTCATGTCCAATGCACTTCCTTCCCAATATGAGTCTATATACCCTTGCAACGGTACTCCATCACCCCTGACATACCTAAGCCCATACTCCATTGTACCACTCAAGTACCTAAGCACATGATTCGTTGTTATCCAATGCACCTAACTAGGTTCTACCATGAACTGGCTCAAGGTGTTCACAGCAAAAAGAATATCAAGTCTTGTGTTGACCAGATACATCAAGGAACCAATTAGTTTCCTATACAAAGTGGGATCCACCAACTTTGAATCTGAAGCACTCAACTTCTTCGGATTTTTTATTATAGGTGTAGTCATAGGATTGCAATACCCCATCTCGAATCTCCTCAAAATTTCCATTGCATAATTCCCCTGACCAAGGAAGATCCTACCTTGTTGTTGCCACACCTCTAACCCCAAGAATTAATGTATCAAGTCGATGTCCTTCATCTCGAACTCCATAGCCAAATCATGTTTGCAGATAGCAATGAGATTCTCTGCACTTGTGAGAAACAAGTCATCAACATATAGCACTAAGATGAGTGGATCATCTCCAACAAGTATAAAGTACAAGTTGGGATCCACCTCACTCTTAGAAAATCCCATGCTCAACAAGTACCCATCAATCCTAGAGTACCACTCTCAGTGCTTGCTTGAGTCTGTATAAGGATTTCCTAACCTACATACATAAGAATCCCTCCCATGAACCTCAAATCCATGAGGTTGTTCAAAGTATACCTCTTCATCAATAACTCCATTAAGGAATGTCGTCTTCACATCTATCTAATGTATCTACCACCCCAAAATTGAAGCAATTGATATGACAGCGAGAACGGAAGTATACCTAGCTATTGGAAACAAAGTCTCCTCGTAGTCCACTCCCTTTCTCTAGGAGAACCCTTTTTCCATGAACCTCGCTTTGTATTTATCTATGCCGCCATCTGCAACATGCTTGATCTTAAAGATCCACCAAGAGTCCACCAATGATTTTCCCTATGGTCTCAGAACTATGTCGTTTGATGAGAGGAAATGAATGTTCCTAAAGTCAACCTTTCGATCTCTTGGTCGACTAAACCAAAAGGAAGCGGGAATGATCACCCTTATTTTATAGCCTTAAACTTAACATAACCTATGCCTTCATGATATGTATGGTGAGATAACTTAGAAACTAAAATTATAGAAATATGCATACAATATATCTAATTCTAAACAGATTACAAAACATAACATTACATATGCATAAACAAACTAACAAAAGAAAAACTAATGAATGATATTTTCTTGCAACTCTTAATATTTATGCAATATATTTAAATAGAAGCAAGAATTAAAGCAAACAAATATACCAACGCATGGCACTAAACCAGAACATAAATCTAAGTTATGTAACAAAAATAAAGAAATATGACATATGAAATTAAAAGAGAATAACATTCAGATGAGTGGAAGAAAATGACTCAAGAAAAAATATATATATGAATATGAGAAAAGAAATTTGTTTTTATTCAATACTTCTTCATCAATACATTAGAATGGCAGTCTTAAATCTCTTTTAGGCTTCTGCAAAAGTCTGGACCAGAAATATGTTCTTGCATAGATAGCTAGCACTTATGAGACTGCTCAGCTACTATGTAAACGACAAATAAAAGATTATGGACCGACAAAGTTACAACAGCCTTATGTGAATGTTTATGGACGTTAGTATTAGTCTCTGAAACCAAGAACCAATGGTGGAAACATAAAAATACTTTTTCTTCAACAACCAAACCGTAAAATATACCTTATACAAATAAAATCAGAACTTGACCTCCCATCTTTCCATTTAAAAAGAATTCATACTATCGACATAACTATTAGACCCTAATATTCTAGTGTAAAGATTAAGCAAATGACTCTTAAAACCCATAAAATTGTGTCAAGCATACCATAGCAAGTGTAGAATAATCCCTTTATTTATGAGGCTTAAGTCTTTATATAGCTTTCCACGAAGGTGGTTAGCAACTTCCAATATCTGTATTAACAAAAAATATTAACTAACTATCAATACGTGGTCACAAGGATAGACCACGGTCTATTTTATAACCTCAAGCAACTCGGGAAGAGGCATAAGAAAACATAGAATGGAACTAAGTTTCAGAATATAGCATTCAAACAAAAGTCAAAAAAGAGGGCCCTCCTTATCCATAGGATTGTCACTGAAAAATGAATTCCCAAACACATGATGACTTTCATGACTATTTTCAACCATCATACGCATGCAGTAGAATAACCAATAACACACATCGTGCATACGCCTCAAAGAATCAGGCAAGGCTAGTCGATAGGCCAAACATAGAATGGAACTAAGTTTCAGAATATAGCATTCAAACAAAAGTCAAAAAAGAGGGCCCTCCTTATCCATAGGATTGTCACTGAAAAATGAATTCCCAAACACATGATGACTTTCATGACTATTTTCAACCATCATACGCATGCAGTAGAATAACCAATAACACACATGTAACAGACTTTAGGCTTCACAACCATCACATCTATAAATATAGTATCATTTCATATACACAAAATGAAACAAGTCCTTGAACTGTTTTTTCACACTATTCATTAAAACTTAAAAACTTCTTCAATGGTCCAAATATACATATTCATTGTTATTTCAAACTGTAAGTAGATGAACTTAGTCAAACATTAGTTTCAAGATGAAACTGGGGACAAACAGAAACCCATCTCAAAATTAGGTTTACTAAACTTGGTAGTTGCAACTTCCTTCACATGCATGAATATAACAAATACAATATTATCCATTGCTAATAATAAATTGCATGTATGTCATGAACCCATGAATAAAATCAAAGCTGCAAAACTAAAAGCAAACAAGTGATACTTCAACAACTCATTTCTCTTTACAATTGAACACAGACATCAAATGCATTTGATGAAACCAAATTATCATAGCCAACGAGTCTGGGTATCGGGCTAGCACAGTGAAGGAAGAGGCTAAGCATTTTTTTTAAAATATATGCAGTTTGTAAAAGAAGCAAGTGATATAGAGACACATCTTGTTTCTCATTCGGGTGTGTGTGTGTGTAATCATTCCTCAACGCCTTCCTCATATGACTATCTATTATTTCTTTTTGAAAACAAAACTCAGCACTTGTAATCTTCTTTGAGTATCTTTTGTATACATTACACACATGGGGTTTAAACAATTCAAGCAACTATTTTATGAACATATTAACATACGGAGCCATATATATATATATATATATATATATATATCAACATGTAATTACTTCTGCAAAACTAGAGATGGAACTTTAAAATGACACATCATAACACAATTTGCAGTTGTATGAAAGGATGAACATAGATCGGAAGAG
>CBVK0103897950.1:0-10762 GCA_900067695.1 Picea abies | reverse complement strand
TTTTTTTTAATCGTATGATGCATATCATTATCCACTTCTATACTTTGTACAATTTCATTATCCATCATATGTGTTACACCCACATGGTAGTGTCATGAGGGGATAAAGGAATGAAGTTGTTTTTCTCTTTCACATTTAATTATTATTATATTTCATTTTTTTATTATATAATGTATATCACTTTTTACCCTTCAATTTTCACATATTTACCATCCAACCCCATGGTCATGATAGTGAAAATAGGGAGTTAAGTTTATCACATGCCCTTCCTTTTCACATTTTAGTACCATTTTATTCCATTCTTTATTAGATTTTATTAGATGGTGCAAACTATCCTCCACTCCAACACCTTGTACAACTTCACCAACCACTCTACCATGTTTTCCATTCTTATGATAGTGAGGATAGGAGGTAAAGTTGTATAACTCCCCTTACACAATAAAAAAAATATTGTAATTATGTAAATTACATCAAATGATAATCATTTTTTTTCAAGAAAAAAACATATTTTCATTTCCAGAGAAAAGAAAGTTATAATACTTAGATGTCGAAGAACAACTAAAAAATAACATCATCTTGTTGTGAATAGAGTAGAAAGAAAAATAAAACTATCCCCTAAGGCCAACAAATATAGGATCATAAGTAAGTACACGAATCTATCAACTCAAAAACAAATCTGCATGTATTAGTTGTAATGCTACAAAAAAGCTACAGATCAAAAAATAAACTATCTTGTCTTGAGAGTAACTCCCCATTGACTTGTTCTTCCAAAAACAAATGGTTCTCAGAGCAAGGATAAACCACTTTTGGGCAAGGATAAACCACTTTTGGATAATTGATCAACAATGGTATTTAATTCTCTAAATATATGAGCAATTATCAAGGATTGGAAGATGGATGCAAGCATATGTACATGCCTTAGACATAGACAACCCGCGTATGTATGTGACTATGTAGGGAAAACTCACATATGCCAAGAAAAACTCTAAATTTGTAAGAATTAAGCCAAGCAACTCAGATATACAACAATGTACAACATGTTAAGCTACAAGGGACACAAAAACTAAGGAAAACCGAGAGAAATAAAAGAGAAAAATTACCAACTAACCCCCAAAAAGGAGAATCCCCAACGGAATCGCCAATTCTATTATGAGGAATAAATCTCTATGGTTTGGGGTAGGACCACAATTGATGTAACGAAACCAAAAAATCAAATGAAATCTCAAGTATGCTAGATAAATGAAAATGCCAACAAAAGAAAGGCTACCAACCTGCCTCCTTCGGATGTTCATATGAGACCATCATTGAGTTCACAATCCAATGTCTGATACCTACAACTTGTTCTCAATACCCAAGATACACAAGCATATGGAAAATGTATGAAATGTTAGCATATAAACTAGCATATGAAATGTTAGCATATAAACTAGCATAATCCATTAACATGTATAGAAAATTTACCAATGGAAAATAATATAAACATTTGCAACATATAATTGGATGAGAAAAGAGTATTTCTATTAATATAATCAACAAGAGTACATAGGTGACAACCTCTTGTATCAACAACTCATTGAAACTGAGAAACTAAGTCCCTCCACCTGGGCCTTCACCACTTCAATCCTCCAGAAGCCAAGCTCACAAGTTCTAGGATTAATTGGGTTCCTCCTTCACATGATAGGGAGATCTTCGGGACTAAACATAAGGAGAGCTCAGTATTAAAGGTATAAGGGATGCAGACTCAAGGATGTAACATGAGGAAAATTTTCTTGAGAGTGTACTTTCTCTCAACTTTTTCTCCTCTTTTCAAAGATTGTATATGGCTTAATTTAAAGACTCCAAAGGGAATTCAAGGGTTGAATCAGAGTGTTTCCAGCATAGACAAGGCCAAGGATCATGGATTATGTGACTTGGCATAGAAAATCTGAAATATTTTTAATTTTGAGCACAAAACCTGATGTACACGGGTTGTAATGGAGAAACGTGCATATAGACATGTTGTATAATTGTAGCCCACATATATGTACACAAATTTGAATTTTTGACTTTTGACTGAGCAAGATGGGGAAACTGAGTCTACAGAGGGAAAGGGTAGGTGACCAAATCATGATGCATAGTGTGGAAAAAAGTGCTATAACATTGGTTGTCATCACTGGTATGAGGGGCGATTGGGTGTTTTGTGAGTGAAAATGTAATATAACTAAATAAAATAAATAAATCTAATATATCATATCCTAGCTAAGAGAAATCTACAATAACCAAATGAATAGCTTGAAATGAAACTAATTCGTGCAATAACTTCACTCACATATTTGTTAGGAAGTAATAAGGTTAGACAACACATTCGTGCAAAAACATAACCATATTAGTTTAAATCATGCTATCACATACATAAGAAACTCATACTCTTAGGACAAAACATAAGAAATAATATAAAAGCCACGAGAATGATATCAATTTGCATAAGAAAACTCTATAGGCAAAAATATATTCTTACATCACATGTAAACAATACACAATCTGTTGAAAGTAGTTCATGACATCAACCATTTATAAAATTTCTTCTCTCTATCAAAATTGTCCCTAAGAAATTCTTGATTTTAGTTAACATGGTATCTTCTCCAAAATAGTTTAGTGAATATACAATGCTTGAATATCCCTATCAAAATTGGCCTCTTCCTTTACTTATAGAAATTTTAATAAGTACTGAAAATTTGTCTTCTTGAATTCCAAAAGAAGCATTTACAAAACCTTTCATATCCCCCCTCACTGGCTATTGACATGTGTAAAAACAAATATGAAGTTGAAAGTAGTTAGAAAAAGACAAAATAGAAATAGTTGTTATCAAATATGAATTGGATATCTTGTGTTATTCATGCACTTGTATTTAATGTAGACTGCCCAAAATTCATACTAGTCGTCGAGTGATATGATCCTTCGGTATAGAAGTTCCTCAGGGGAGGCTTCATGGGAGAAAAAGTTATCATTTAGAGTATTCATGTCTATTTCCAAGGTGGCCATGAATGATTGAATCATCATTTTAACTTTGGTCAGTTGGACAAGGTGTTCCTCCATCAACCCAATTGTTACTTTGGGAACTACTTGAACTTTCTCCCGTCTATGGTGTATGTGTTGCTATATTTTTTCTAGGAGATGCTCCATTTAAATTGTTTTCTCGAGTTCCTTGATGGGAGGAAGGTGACTCGTATGCATAAACACTTGCGTTTCTTTGTGGAGTTGTGTATATATTGCGAGCAATATTGATGTTTCCTTTATTTCTCTCTTCCTAGCTTGCTGGAGTTGATAAAGAGAAGCATAAGCAATTCTCCTTTCTACCTTTGAGGGACAGGGAAGCTCATCTAGAGCATCCAAATTCTCGACGATCCATCATTTTATGTCATCTAATCCTTCCTATATGGTATCGAGTTGGATATTCTTGACCTGCACTCGACTATGCTGATCCATTATTTTGGATGACAGTTGTTGAAAGAAATGAAGATGGACATACATGTTAGTGATGGTGTCCTAAATGTTTTCCCTGAAATTTTCAACACATGCTTTGAATTATCTTAGAGTACCCTCATCTTTCTTTTCATGTCTGAGTTGTTCTTCCAATTCTCTAATCCTAGCATCCTTCTCTTGGTTTTAGTGGAACAAGTTCTTAAGGTTTCGCTTCATAGATGTGGTGAAGGAGCTATCAGTAGATGCTATGGATAGTGGATCTTGGTTGGCATCTTCTATCACAGTAGTCTCTGTGAGGAATGCTAATGGATTTCCCCCTTTGACGAGTAACTTCCTGATTTGTTGTTTCATAACTCTGTCAGTGGATTTGTCATATTTAAACTTTTTCAAGTTCGCCACATTGCTAGGTTTTCTTGATCCACATCCATGATCAATATTTGTACCTATATACTCATCCTTAATCTTCTTCCTTTATTTTTCTTTTCTTCTTGAATTCTCGTACTCAGTTTCTTTTTCCTTTCAAATGCGAGTTGCGGGTCACACTACCATCAAATTCTCATGACCACACATCTGCAAAACCGAAGTATTTATACTTAGTCTATTTTCCCCTATTTCAAAATTTCCAACACTTACTCATTTTTTTGAGTGATGTGGGAGTAGCAATGTGGTCGTACAACACGTCTTAGACCTACACTCATGCTTCCTACAAATTGCACATCTCACCTCCGCGTCCTCTAAAATGCACTTTTTAACCTTTTCATACTTAGCCACTTTCTTGAAATGTGGATGCAGGACGACCAACTATCCCATTTATCTATTTTTTATGTCTTCAAGACTACATGCTCTCCAACCCACAATTCCACGTTCTACAAAATGTACCTCTTATTTCCGCAACCCGTAAAATCGCATTCACCCATACTTATTCAATTTTCTTACTTTGGATCATGTGCCCTTTCACTTTTACCTTTTCATCCCCATATCTTCGCAGACCTGCAAACCCACAATATTGCATCCTACATAATACACTTTCTATTCCTCATTATGCACCTCCATACTTAACCACTTTTCATCTGCCACAACATCACATCACCACTTCCCATCACATTTATTTTCCTTGCCATGTTATGCGCCACTTTTTTGAACATAATGTCATTATTAAAGTGGTGAAGATCTCGTAAACCTTGTAATAAATTCAGAAATATTGTCATGTAGGACAACGAATTTGAAATAATAAATATGATGGATTAAACCATCAGAGCAATATGTGGTAAGTTAAATAATAACTAATGTTACAAGATGTAAATATCGACAGTAGCACCACCTACTATGAAGACTAGAAAAAAATGTAAATAATGTCAAGTAAGAGAAAGGAATTGTATTGTGGGGATACAATAAATACACTTGGACGTGAAGATCAAGAGTTCTAGTGGTTGCGAGCCTACAACTACTACAAGGACCTCACTCCTACTGAGAAAAGGAAAAAATGGGTTTGGACTTCAGGCATAGTCCTTGATGGTTATGTTCTAGAGGTAATAGATTTCAGAGAGCTCGTTCAAATGTGTGTAGATAAATACAATTCAGAGAAGAGAATAATATAGCTCCAAGGACAACAACCTATCTCTTTATCTCCTTTAGTATTTACTATAATTTTATGGCTCCCTACACCCACCACGAGATTCAAGGGAGAGGAGGCTAATTAATTCCTCAAACAACACAAAGGAGGAGAAGAGCTCCTTAGTAAATATCTAGTCGACCCAAATAATAACACTAGTGCTTCCAAGATTGAGGTAAGTTCCTTGAAATACCCATACAAGGATTTTTCTTGGTTATTTGGTTGTGTTGTTGGCATGGAATCCATGAAATATGTTCCAAGAAATATCTTATATGTCCTTCATTTTTCTCTGTATGAAAATAAAATCATAGATTGGGGTCACATTATTTCTAGTGAAATCTCATTTCAATTGAGTAATTTGAAAAATACCCAAAAATTATATATGATATCCTATCTTATTTTCTCCATAGAATATTTCATGTGTTTGAGGACTTGTCAAGATCAAGGAGCATTGATTTTAAGGTGGAACGAGTCTTCGCTCGGCATCCAACCTTGTGGATCCATAAAAGACCATTATTTTTTTTATCTGATTCATAATTTTTTTATCTTGGAGTTCAAAAAAGTAGTCTTTGGCCCTAATACCTCGATATTATCACTTGAGGTTGCCACCTTTCTCATGTAGAAAGGATTTTTTGAGACCATTGAATATTTCAATATGATAAGATTATTTGGTTGTGAAGAGAAACCTTTCCTCCTCCCATTTTAGGTATCATACATGCATTTTGTTGTTGAAGTTTGTAGGTAGTATAAGTCCCGGACTCACTTCTTGAACAAGAAGAGAAAGAATCAATTCATCATGTTTCCTTAGAAAATTGAAAAAATTATTGTAAAATACATCTCCCATTTGGATGAACTTGCAGGTCATTTTGACCAACTCGACTTAAGTAAAGATAAACTTGTTGAGGGTTTCGACCCAAAATATATGTTTACTGCACATACATCCTCAATTGGTTATTCTTCTTATTTTACCAAAAATGAACCATTTAAATAAGGAGGTGGAGATAATTTGAATCTCCCTAAGATTTTAGTTGACCAAGCTTTTAATGATGTGGAAAATTGGTCAGTACCCACAAGGGATATCGACAATGAGGTAGAGAAGCAATGGATAAACATCCAAATTCACTGACTATGTCTCAAAAACATACCATGGTAAGAAAAAAACCCAGAAACAGTTCTTTAGATAAGAGGAAAACATCGGCCTAAAGTTCATTTGATGGCGTTGATAAGGATCCAATAAAGAAAATCTTGAAAAATCTCACACTATATATACCTCTACCAAGAATAAAAAAGAAACACATAGAATAGGGTTAGGTTGACCTGAAACCCAAGAAATCCCATGAGTTATGGATGTAGACGAGCTTATCAAATAACCGAGTTGGTATGAGAAAAGAATGCCAGAAACCCGAGAAATCGTTGAGGCCCTAATCACGCGGGAACTAGAGATATTTGAAGAGGAGTCTATAACCTTGCACCACGTGGCCTACAATAGAGCTTCTAAACAATTGTTAATTGATAAAGTGAACAAAAAAAATAAGAAGGCATCTAAGAAATGGAAATCAACAATTGATTTCAATGGGGTTTCACCATAAAAAAATGTACAATTCCATGAAGCAACTGGATAAGCCCTTAAACAATCTGTCAATAACATTGAAAAGGGAAATTTAGAATTAAAACAAAAAATAAAAGAATCAGAGGTAGCTTTAATTCGAGGACCTTTGTTTTCAGAACCTTTAAATACAGTTCAACCAACATTCACTTTAGAAGATATCCCAAAAAGCAACAACAAATGGAAAAGTTCATCAAATTTGCTACAAGAAATAAAAAAATATGTTAGAGACGGGATACAAAAAAGAATAGATTTGATTCAAGAAATTTGGGAGCTTGCACAGAGCTCCACCAACTTTTAACAAGGATTACAAATTTTAAAGAATATCTTCAAAAATATATGGAGAATGAACAAGGATTACAAATTTTAAAGAATATCTTCAAAAATATATGGAGAATGATGAAGGTTCCTACAAGGACATTGTGGGTACATTCTCGACTAAAGTTTCAAGCTTAATAAATATTCACAAAAGAGAGAAAAACATTCCTTCAAACATATGGATGAAGAAAATTAATGCATGTTGGTTAAAGAGAATAAACAACTTGAGAGAAATGATAAATGAACTAGATGCTTTGAAGAAGAAAAGAGGTGACTTATTCTTTAAGATTGTTGATCTCACTAAATAAATTGATTGTCCAAGTCTATTAATAGATACGATACTTTAATCTAAATAGAAATTATTAGACCAACTTAGTGTATTAAAAGTTTCATGGGAAATGAATTCACCAAAAAAACAGAATTCTCTGAAGAAGAAATCAAAAGGTGGCTAGTCAGATACATCAATAGAAAGGATGAGGTAGATGAAACATTGCACCAATCATGCATGGACATAAAAGATATGGATAATTAGTTGTTTGAAGTAAATACTAGGCATGAGATCGGGATGGCCCCCATGAGGGAATATATTTAGGATTGGTTAAGAAAATCCTTAATCAAAATCACTGAGCTAGAACAAGAAAAAATGGTTGTAGCACTTATGCCACCTCAACCACAACAAAAGTATACAAAAGAGGCACCTTCAAACAAGTAAAGGGTTTAGAAAATTGTTCCATCACAGTGAGTCAAGAAGTAACCATATTCCTCCCCTTGTTATCATTCTTCTACAATCGTTCATCATATTTCCTTCCATTTCCCAATAATCTATGAAACTCAGGATGATTCTTGATTATTTTTCTTGTGTCTTCCAAGTATTTTCATTTCATGGTCCATGTGAGCCTCATCCCAATCCTCTTTGAAGGACAAATGAAAAATATTTAATTTCAAGACATTTACCTTGTATTTTTAAAGACATATATTATTTTTGAGGTTCCCAAAGAACTATTTTGGGATATTACATTATTGCAATCTCAAATACTTTGATTCAAGCATGACATTTCAAATGTGTATCTATCATAATCCTTTTTGCGCTTAATGATATGATCATTTAAAGTTCTCTGCCATATGTGGTCTATACTTTCTTGCTTCTTTTACTTGAATATCGTGTTATGTCTTAATGAATGTTGTGATGGAAATGCCATCATGTTTTATTCCATACTCTTTTTTTATGATCTTGTAATTTATTGTAAATAGTTCATTTGATAATATACTTGGGCCTTTATTAGGTATTATTTTCATGTGAATATTTATTTCAAATAATTCTGGTCCTTCTCAGGCATTGTTTATATTTCTACATGCAATTAAAAAAAAAAAGGTGTACCACCTCTTTAAAAACATAGGGGGATTTTATCCTCGTGAGGTTGATTTTAAAGACTGTAAAATAGTATTTCAGATCAACAGGTTTGTATGGTGTGCAAATCCCCAAATCCATTCTATCGAATTGAGGATGAAAAATGAGAACTTTTGTTGACGTTTCCAAGAGGTTAGTGTCCATTTGTGAGGTTTCATTGTTTAGAGCCTCTTCATTATTTTTTTTCCTCTTCTTTGGTTTCCTTAGTTACAGTTTCATTTGCTTCTCTCTGTTATGCTGATAATGCTTTTGTGGTTGCCTTTTCAGCTGCATGTTTTTCTTCTCTTTTGTTCTTTGTTTCTTTCTTAGTCAATTCCTTCGCTTCTTATTCCACTATCACTGCATCAAACTTTTACGAATTTGCCTTGGATTCTTCAATATTTATTTTCTTTTTAGCGGTGTCCTTTTTATTTTTATGAATCTTTTCCTTTTATATTCTCTTCTTGTGAACCACTGGTTCTCCTCTTCTGCTAATCCAAAATGTGTGGATGTTGTTTTAGCAGATGATTTTGTTTTTTCCTCTTCTTCGTCCCTTCTCTGTGCTTCTTCACGGGCATTATCAACATCAAGGATCCTTCCTATAGGTTTTCCCTTCCTCTTGGTAATGAATTCATCATAATTTTTAGCTTCGCAGTGGACTTCTTCCTCCCCCAAAGTAGACGAAGTATTTTCCCAAGTATGTTTGATTTGGCCACAATAATCCTTGACCACTTTCTTGGGATTGTGTCTCCAGAACCTTTATTCTCTGAAGTGATATGATAATAGCGTATCTACTTCACTTTGAACATGTTTGATGCTCCCAAATGAGTATGATCCATCCCGTAATGAAAGTAGGGGCAAAATATCATTCTTATCGTGACATAGTGCCAACCCGACTCCATGGATCACAATTTGGTATGTGAACTTCTAAAATACTAATCTGTCCAACACACATTTTGCAAGAAAATGGGATCTTTGGTAGCCCTGTATATCCTTATGCAGGTTTTGCGCTCCATGAGGTATCAATATCCAATATTCCATATTATAGCCAATTCTTTATCAGTCATACATAGGGCTATTGAGCCGAAGATGAGCTCGTAGAGAGGTTCCAAGAAGTTATCACAAATTGTGCGATACTTCATTTTGTATTTGTGCTCCCATAACACCTTGTAGTAGATATGCACAAACAAGTCAGTTGGTTGCAAGGTCCAACCCATATTGGGATATAGATGGGGCATGCACATATTATCCAATAGATAATAAAAGCATGTGAAATATTAGGAATTGGTCAGGAGCAGTTTCCTTGATGACTGTTATGGGTTATGATAAGCTTGTTGATAGGATATTATCCCAATCAAATGGTGATCCCTCATCAGCATAGTAGTAGATCATGAGCATTAGGGACAGAGTAAATTTTGAAGCATCATTCTCCCCATACACTTGCAAATCATCGCCATGATGTATTGATATGGCATTCTTAGCATAGTTTTTTTATACTCTCTAGACAGTTTGATCTTGAAATATTTATCTGGCTTGTACCATATTTTGAATAGGTCCTTCTTGAAATATTTATCTGGCTTGTACCATATTTTGAATAGGTCCTTTTCCTGGTGTGGGAACTTGTTGATGATTTCATCATTTAGTGATTGAGTTCCCTTTTCCAAATGGTAATACTTGGCTATGTCAGCTGATTGGAATGACACTATGGGTTTCTGCATAGAATTAAGTGTGTATTGGTTTTCTAGGACCATGTGCTTGAGAATCCATGAGATCGTGTTTGCACAAGGGAAAATTACTACACAAGCATAATATTTTTTAATATTTTGATCTCATCTGATCTTGGGCCTCTGATCCTGCCTTTTGAACATATGAAAAACATCACCCCATTTGAGTGAAGTTCCTCCTTTATCTAGGAGTGTTGTAGTATCATCATATACAACCCCCAGGGCATTAGGTTCTTTTTCTTGTCAACTTCCACTTCTGGAAGATTTTTTCAAGGGTATTATGCTAGTTGTTTTCTTTCGAGGTGACATATCTAAATATGTGGCATACATAGTCATTATTAGTGCATCAAACCAACAATGAAATATGTCATGAAAACAAACGTAAGACATGAGTTCATCAACCATGTGAATCATTAAGTATTTTTAGCATTAAAAAGAGTTCTAAGATACATCCGACAATGCAAACCTAATTTGGTACCTAAGGAATCACTCGAGTCAATGTAAGGAGGGAAATCGTTGTTTGAGGAAGAGAGGATGATTCGAGACATGATGAGAATTCGAGGAAGTATGAATTAGCTTAGGTGAACCAGTGCAAATGAATCGACAAAGTTATTGTTAACTCATCCAATGAATGAGGTGAAACTGGAGTCAAA
>CBVK0103897944.1:0-10207 GCA_900067695.1 Picea abies | reverse complement strand
CATACACAAAGTAGTGGGAGAACCAACAATATGCACTTTATTATGTACAACAACAACCTTCTTTCCTCTGTTACTTAGTCGCATATATACGTGTGTGTTAAGTTATGTGGCAATTACAAATTCCTAATTGCCTCGATTGGTCGACCCAACCAGCTAATCGACCGACTCATATACTTGACTCAGACAGTCAACCAATTTACATATCTGACTTGGTTGACCATCGGGTCTAGTCAGTAGGGTCGACTATCCCCTACAACAAGCTTATATCAAATAGAGTAGTCTTTTGTCATAAAGAATAAGATTGTATCATTATAGTAAAAAAAATTAGGGCCATTTTTTAAGTTGTAGAAACCCTTGGCAGTTTCAAAAGTCCATTTTGAGATAGAGCACTAGTATGTAGACAACAATCATCACTCTTACTCATTAAGTAAAGGAGAAAAACATACTTCTCATTGAACTAACTCACAACCTATGGAGTACATAGTTTGCAATGCACTCCTCATGAGCACAAACACTAGCATGGGATTGAATTCAAGTGCTTTCAGTGTGAACCTATATACATTCCATGACCAAATTGACATGTCTATCCTTACACAGATAGTTATCCCTTCATGGGTCTTCAATAATATAAGCATACATTATAGTTACCTCTATAACATCATACAAATGTAACCCCTATCTTATAACATGCACTATAATGAGCTTCCAAAGGAAACCAATAAAAATAAGAAGAAGACATATAAGCTAGTTTAGTTTCACACACCCACGATGCCTAAGAGATACAACACACAACATTGACATCTTGATTTGGAATCTGCATCCTCACAACTCCAACATTGCTAGGGTGTGGTTGCACATGGTCTTGTCATAATCTAAGGGATTACATAATAAATGTGGTTACCATTAGTACAGTTATTAGAACATACAAGCAACGAGATACAAACATGCACACATAGAAGGAGAAGAGAGGAAGAGAAGCTTAGTAACTATAAAACTAGCACCAAGTAGTCTTTATTATCAGATGTGTCAACAAACAACAACCCTTACATGCCAACTTCATGTCTATTTATACATTTTATAATATGAAGGTAGTTACAATTTCCATAACTCACTTCGTCAGTTGACCAACTCGACTACCCAGTTGACTATAATTTCCAATCAACTCATTCTATTACAATGCTCGGTTGATTACTTATCTTAGTTAACTAGTCCAATAGGCTCCTCCAACATCTCTCGTACCCTCAAATTATTTTTCATCCCTAAGAAGGGAAAATATGGAAATATAAAAATTTACAAAAATTGTTACAAGTTCAATCATAGTTTTTCCACTTGGATGCTACTAGTCTCTATTGTATCTATTGTGATCAAGGGATTGTTCACTAAAATTTTGAGGTTGAAGAAAGAAAATCTTGGTTGAGGAAGTAATGGAGGGGATTGTGCTAGGCCCTATGAAGAGGATACTATGGCCACATTAGTGCATACTTTGTAGATGCGAGGAGCAATTTACTTTAGTTAACCTTCATAATCATGCCATTCCTCCAAGGCTTGCTCTATTGTAATGTTGAGTCATTTCATTTTTACCAAATAACTCATATTTTCTTGGATCAAGGTAGCATGTACCTCAGATAGATTGTGATTAAATTATTCCTACATATGTCAAACCTATATATGAACATCCCAAATGTGTGCCATTGTCTTATTTTCTTCCATATATTCCATATTCCTTCTTGGAACCACTCTCACTCTTGTGCCTACAACTCATCTTCCACTTACTGTTCCTATTTAAGCTAGGTGCCCAATGTGTTCCAACTTCTTGCATCGATTGCAACATTTCTTCACCTGTCTAATTCCAAGATTAATGCCCGTGTGACTTTTAATATGTTGTAGACATTGGTGTGGTAGGTCATATAGTTATTCAAAACATTATTAATGCTTATGGTTGTAATTGTTGTATCGTGCAACTGTTGCTTAACTTCTTCAAATTTTTCATACTTGTGATTTATAATGGATTTCTCTTGTTTGGAATTCGACTTTTGGTTCTTGACCAATAGGTTCTACTGTCAACTGATCAAGTTTGTTATCAAATTTTGAAGACAGTCGATTATTCATCTGGTGTGTTAATGAGGGTAACCCCTACGGTTTGCTCCGCTTTCACTAAAATGCTTTCCAAGATTTTTCTTATTATATTTTTATTTACTTCATCTTACTAGTCAACCTACCATATTTTATTCCTTTCTTTACTAATTTTATATATAGCTCCTAGATTTATGATTTTGAATCATCTATCGAGTTGAAGACCATTATTGTTTTCCCTCCTTGTTCTTCATATAGTCTAAAAGTAGTGAAGATCTTCTCCCTGGTCGATTTTCCCTTTTTCTCATTCTCCTCTTCAACTTGCTTGCTACCCTTTTTCTCTTGAGAGTTTTGGTTTGTAATCAACTAAGATAGCACTGTCTCCTACTATGTAGTTTGTATTTTTGTTGTTATGTGGGTTGTGTATTTTGTTGTGTGGATCATTTTTGTACTTGTGATTTTTATCTAGGGATTTTTTCTTCTCTCTTGTCAACTTTTGTGGTGAACCTTGTTGTTGCTTAGTTGTATACTTCTCCTGGTTTGCCTAATAATTATTTTGTTTCTCATTGTTGCTTTGATCTTATTGATTTTCTTCACCCTCTCCATGCACCTGCACTTTCTTACACTATGGGGGTCGACTTTATCGAATTGGATTCCTTAGTGAGATCAATGGGATCCTTAGTCAACTGTGTTCCTTGGTTTCCCCTAGTCAATGCCCTAGGCTTAGTCAACTATTTTATTGTGATATTGGGGCCTTTAGTTTTCTTCTTCTTAGCTTCCTTAGTTACCTCTTTTGTTTGTTGGGTCTTTTGTTGCTAATGCCTTGCCATTTCTTCTCGTGGTTGTTTTTCAATTGTAATTTTCCTTTTCAGGGATTCAATGATTATTTATTCCACCCTATCTATGGATTGATTTTAGCCTTGTCCTACACTAGATTCAAATATCTACTTCATTTTCTTCATTTTTTCTCTAGTAATCTTTCCTTTCCTATAATCTCAATAAGTCAATACTTGTTTTTCTACATGTACAAGTTTCTTCCTGAGTCGATGTTCTTTGAAGTCGAGTTCATCCAACGCCTTCATGAGGACATCAAGATCATTATTAGTCAACTCACTTATAGATTTGGCATTTGCTTACTCAATCTTCTTACTCGTCGACTTCTTTCCAATTACTTTCTTCATTGGGGATTTTTTTGAAGTTACTTTAGTTGTAACAAAACGTATGGTAACTATTGCAACTTCATTTTCTTATTCCTATTACCCCTTGACTTCTATGGGTAACTGGAAGATATTTTTTCTTTGGTGATCCTTATCATAGACAACAATTCCACAAAGTAGATCCATGGTTCTCCACAAATAGTTGACTAGAGATGCTTCCCAAATTTTGCTTAGCTCACTCACATTTGATGATTATGGTGCTTGACATACACGAGGTATATTATTTCATTGCTTGATATTGGGTGTTATTATCTTATGTACTTTTCATGAAAGTGGTGATCATTGGTTGAGTTGGATAATGGATCATGATGCTCTAAATTTGTGTCTTTTGCCTTGTTTCACCTTGGTGATCATCATCATCTTCTAGATAAGTGTTGTCACTCATGGGTTGAGTTTTACTACTAGGGGGCTTTGAGAGGTGTAACATGTCCATATCACAATCCATACTTAACACTCTCCATCCTTCCTGATTTTTGTTGTCCTGCTCATGGGTTGGTTGTCATATTGTCTGAATCTTAGGGGGGATTATAGTCTAAGTTAGGATCTATATGTCATATATTCATATTTTTATGTAAAAGGGAACTTGATAGATATGTAATTGATAGAGTCAAGCCTAATCAAAATTGACTTCGTCAAAAAGACACCTTATAAAAAGGCATTAGGGAGAGAGTGAAGGTGGGGAAGGAGAGGTCCCAAAATTAGCCTTATTGCATGCAATGGTTCTTCTTAATGGAATTCTTCTTCTCCAACTCTCTCTTTTTCTCATATTTTTGTGGTGTATTCAGTTCATGGATTTTCATTAATGTTCTTGTGATTAATTTCATGGCAGATTTGTATGTTTTCTCTCCTCCTCTCTCGACATTCAAGCCTTTAGGATATTAGCCATCAAGATCTAGATCATTGGTATTAGAGCGGGTTACCACTCCATGGGAACTAGGGTTTGAAGCATATTTCAGGTTCAAATATTTGCAGCAATATCCAACCTCCTTTTGGCACTCTCGAATTCCATTTGTTGGGCCATACACTGCAAGTATCACAGTTGGTCCATAGTCATTATAGGGTTTTTCTACCCTTGGAACTTCGTTCACCATTGCAGGAGAACCCTTACAATGATTCACTAAATCCATTGGTCTGCAACATTTTCAGAAATTTTGCAGGGTTTCCATGTTTCCCATAGAGGTTCCACGACCTCTACAACAACCCACGATTCTCTACAAACCCTTGGCATCCTTTGTGGCCCTCTGCACTCAATTCTCTCATATTAATCATTATTATAGATTCATGCAACAATTTTACGGATTAAAAAATATACATGCAACATCTGTAAGCTTGGGCGACCCCATTTCAGTGCCTTCTCAACTTACCCACAACTATATGGCTGCCATAAGAGTACACTAATGGATGGAATCTATCTTATACAAACTTTATACAGGTGTCGTGAGATCTATACAGTGTTTCAGAGGATATGCTATAGCTCATTTTAAAGGATTCTTTGTTGGCTCAATTGGGTCTTTTACATAATTTCATTTCATTTCTCGGTTTGTGAGTTATGATTGATTGAAGTACCAAAGTTCCGTAAAACGGTGCGGCCACACGTCCCTTGAGTTTCAAGAAATGTTTTCTCACTCCACTAGCTACAAAAAAGAAAGTATATTATATCAATGGAAATCTCTCTTCCATACCTCAAATGGGTCTTCAACATAATTTGATTTCATCATCTATATCAAAAGATATGAACAAAACTGCAACTAGAGGTCCATCACCATGAAAATAAGTATTTTTTCAATTCAATTTTTATTTTTTGGATTTTATTAAATCCTATTGTAATTTTTTTAACTCATGTAAAATATCCCATATATCGTAATTGACATCAACAACAGGATTTTCATTGCCAACTCGATTATGGGTCATCCACAAACCCCCAATTATGGGTTAACCAAAAAAAACCCTTCTCTTCATTGGCACTCGACACATTGTAATCATGATGGTACAACGAACATAATGGGGTCTCTTTTTTTAGCATGGATTAAAGGATGGGGACCATCATTTTCTAAGGGGGGACGATTGATCTGAATATTAGGGGGGATTATAGTCTAAGTTTGGATGTATAAGTCACATATTCATATTTTTATGTAAAAGAGAACTTGATAGATATGTAATTGACGAAGTCAAACCTGATCAAAATTGACTTCGTCAAAAAGACAACTTAGAAAAAGGAATTAGGGAGAGAGTGAAGGTGGGGAAGGAGAGGCCCCAAAATTGGATTTCTTACATGTAATGGTTCTTCTTAATGGAATCCTTCTTCTCCAACTCTCTCTTTCTCATATTTTTGTGGTGTATTCAGTTCATGGATTTTCATCAATGTTCTTGTGATTAATTTCATGGTAGATTTGTGTGTTTTATCTCCTCCTCTCTCGGTATTAAATCCTTCCGGATCTTATCCCTCAAGATATGGATCACATATGTCACATAAAAAGGTTTGTGCTTCATAGTCCCATGAGAAGAGCCTCACTCCAAAAGAGATATAAGCTCGGGGTAAAGAGAATTTAAAAGAAGAAGAATAATTTAAACTCCAAAAGAAATAGAGCATGAGCAATTCCCCCTCACTATGAGGCCATTACCCCAAGTCCTATGCATTAAAATGCACATCTAAAAAAGGGACAAAATGAAATAAAATCAAAATCAAAAGCCAAAAAATCTTAAACGAACAAAGAAAAGGGCAAATAAGGGGTAGAAAGACATGGTGCCGAGGAAAGGAAAACTCAATGCATAAATGATCCCTCGTACTTCAAAGGCACTCATGTGGATGGATATCTTAAATAACCTTGCATGGTTGTGTAATGCAACTCATGAAGTTACCCACCAAAACATACCATCCATCACTACACATGCTCCTTGATGGGTTTTCTTGGGAACTACCTCTCTTATTAGGTATTGACACATGTAATAGGGGTTAATGATGCACCCATCATACCTAAACTTGGAAAGTTGTATGAGTTATATGAGTTATTGTGAAGTTAGTAGATAATAATTAATGTGATGTACCTAATGGCATTTACATTTGACATGACTCACTTTTAATGTTGCATTGGATTTGGTACACGCCTCGGGGTTGATGACTACTTTGGGTCCCTTGTGATTTTCTTTGCATGTTGTACCTTACATGGATTGTTGAGATTACTTGCATAGATTTTTATGCTTCTCAGAGGACATTGAGGAGGTCATTGCACACCTTGAGGAGCTTTTAGCACATATTTTGAGGGCGGTCAACTTCAAGAGCAGTTCTCTTTTGATAGAATGTCCATAATTCAGCTACATCATTGCCATTAGATGTAGAATGACCACGAGATTCTCGAAATGTGGTTATAATAGAAATTTGAGAAAAAAAATGACATAGTTATAGTGCTTTTAAAATTTATTGCGAGAAGATTATCACCAAATTTTTGAGCACTCATGGGACACCTTTGGAGGAGGTTGTTGAGGCTTTTGAGGAGGTTGTTCCGCATGTTCAAGAGGATGAATTGGCACTTGAAAAGAGTTTACTTGATTTGGAGAGCATCTTTGGGGTGTTTTGACTCATTCACTCATGTATCATGGATATTTTTATTTATTTTTGACCATATATCTAGGGTTTGCAAAGAGATAATGGTATTTTTATATTTTCTTAGGATACAAACTAGGAAAATATTGTTATTGTGATGTAAAGGGTGCTAGATATCTCATTTAAATAAAGAAGCACTTATCATTTGTAAATCATTGCTAGAACTTGTGGAAAACAATATTTGTCTATTATCATGACTATCTTTTTGCTATGGATGGATAACTAGAGTTATTGCTTTAGGATGATGTCTTGTGGATGCTTTAAAAAATTCCATGGATGTTCTTGGGTAGTGTTTTGTGGATGAATTAGTTTCTTGAGTAAGTGGTCTCTCTAAATATTTATGGATTTTGTTTATGAATGATTGTAAATGTAGTTGTGCTTCTCCAATGGTGGTGGTGCACTGCCTTTCTACTTTCTTGAACAGGTCCTTTCTTCAAAGCTCTCGAAAGATTATTAGTGGAGTATTTTTCCCTTGAACTATCTTTAAGCTTGTAAGGCACTAGGTGTATTTGCTAGGTTTTTAGTTGACCACCTAACTATAACCCTATTTTCACTTAGACTTTCTCAAGAGAGTCCTTAGTTGACCCCATATGCCAAAACAAAATTAGTAGGTAGTACGTCTTTTCTCATCCAGTCAATCTTAAATTCAAAATTCAAAAAATTATCTTTGTTTTAGGGTAAATCTAGGGTTTGTTTAGCTTACATCTTATTTCCAACCATCAAAAACCCTAGACATCTAAGGTTTTCTTGCATATTTTTGACCTAAAATCCTAGGGATTTCTTGCATGTTTTTGACCTAAAATCCTAGGAGTTTCTTGCATGTTTTTGACCTAAAATAATCTCTCTTGGAAAATTGGCCTAGCTAGTTTGTATTACAACAATTTTAGGGCTGAATTCCTTGGTTTTATTGGTTGCGATATGCTCTTGAATTTTCAGAATTAATAATTTACTTAAACCCTAGTTTTATTTCTTATTTTAGCCCTAAATTTCACTTGTTTGCAATCTACTTAAGTGGCTAAAATATATTTCTATTGTAACTTGTTTACTATTGTATTTTCTTATCTTTTTTGCAAGTTTTACAAACTTTGGTAATTTTCATATTATTACTATTTGGGGATAGTTTTGCATTAAATAATCACTCGATAAATCCTCTAAAACAACCATAAAATGAGCAAACCATAAATCTGAAATTTACTTTGATTAACCACTTAATCTATAAATCACATGTCATAATTCATTGGTGGTAATTTGGGTAGTTACAAAGGTGATCAAGGACTTTACTTATCTTACCTTAGGAACCTTGAGTGGTGCTAGGGAAGCCTCCCTTGTGTTGGACTTGTCTTTCACTAAAATGAGGGAAGTAGTTGTCTAGGTGACAGTGGCAACATTTTTAATGTTCCACTAGTCTTTGTACCTTGTGAAGGCTTTGCACTAAGGTGCAAGATTTTGTGATAACATTTTGGTGCCACTGTCAAGGAGAACCAAATCCTTCTCCTTGGTT
Source organism: Picea abies (assembly GCA_900067695.1). Taxonomy (NCBI): domain Eukaryota; kingdom Viridiplantae; phylum Streptophyta; class Pinopsida; order Pinales; family Pinaceae; genus Picea; species Picea abies. The sequence continues at coordinate 1,815 of CBVK0103897944.1, read as the reverse complement.
ATCCAAAGTCTATGCTTCAACTCTTTTGATGAGTATAAACCAAGGCCTAACCTAATTTTACCCATATGGAGACTCCATTGGAGGAAAAAAGTCCTTGTTCCTTATCGTTTTTTGAAGATCTTATGCTTGTGAGGTGAAACAAGCATCATTGTGAGGGATTTTGACATTTACCTTGGCAACTCCACACATATTCTTGGTATAAAGTGTCATCCTATTTTCAAATTTCGTATAAAGTTGCATATTTTCAAATGAAGGAATCATGGCACCATGGGATTTTCATGAACTTTATCCTCCTTTTGATACTAGCAAAATTCCAAGATACCCAAATGAGTTCCCTCCAAAATGGGAAAGGAATTTTCCAAAGATTGATGGTTCTCTTTTGGCTATGAAACACATCTCATCATTCTTGAAATTTGTCTCAAAGCTCAATGTAATACATGAGGAAATATGGATAAAACTATTCATATTTTCTTTGGAAGGAGATCCAAAGAGTTGGATAAAGTATTGTAGTGGCCCAGGGAAAACATCTTATTTTGCAAGTTTGATCCTTCTCTTCCTCAAACGTTGGGATCCCTATTATGCTGAAGAAAAGTATAAATAGATTCTTAAAGACTTTATGACAGTATTTTGTAAGGATAAGGAGGCACCTCATCATCAAGCACATAAAAGAAAGAAGGATAAGTTCCTTGTGACCCAATCAAAGATAAAGCACATGAAGAACATGTTGATGAAGAGCTTCATCATTCCATACTTGAAGATTTTTATGAGGACTATAAAGATCAAACACCTTGGGACTCCATTGAAGAATAACCCAAAGATGAAGAAGAACAAGAGAAACCTCACGGGTCCATTGAAGAGGAACACTTTGATGAATACCTCGATGGTGAGAGCATCCAAGCTTCCATCTCTCCTCTGCATGAATACAGGGGTTTGGTGAGTTGTACTCCTTTCTAGTTTTTTGAGTCTCATGATGTGTTCTTTGATGATTTGGAAAATAAAGAGTTTGTAGAGAAACCCTTGGATTTGGTCAATTTCTTATTTGATAAAGAAAATTATGGGTATAAGATTGAAAATATTGATGATTTTCTACATATTGGGAGGCATAAATCGGATATAAGTTGTTTTCATTTTGATGGAGATCTTATTTATGACGTTGATGTTGATTCCAGATTCAAAATTGCAGAATTATTGTCTTTGGAATAGCCATATTTAGCAAATGCATTTTAAAAAAATTGCATGATTAATTCCATCCTTGTTTTCTTATGGATAGTTTAGAACATTTTCAGATTGGATAACACGCGGTTGATGATGAAAATGAAAATTTTTCTTTGGGTAATTTACAACCATTTTTATGAAGGATGATGATGTTTCTATGGGGCATATGTATGACAGTTGGTTTTCAAAAAATTTCCGGCCACATTGTCTCATAGATAGGGCAAAAATTTTGCAGTCAAATGGATGTGGTTTCAATGGTGAAAATACATAATTTTTTCAGCCATAATTTCCTCTCAATTTTGAATAATTTGTGCATAAAAATCAATGTTAAAGGACCCTTTTATGGTTGTAAATGGTTTGAGGTTTACAAGATTTTGTAGCAGAAATTACTGAGCATCTTTTTCTTTATCTTTTCCCCAATCCACCATTGAAGATACAAATGGGAAATATGTTTTGGGTGCTGAAATGTTTGTTATGACCCAAGGGTAGCATATATAGGGCTAAATGTATATGATATGACCCCAAGGGGGGGCATATATGAGCCTAAATGTACATGTAATGTGTGTGTGTGTGTGTGTGTGTGTGTGTGTGTGTGTGTGT
>CBVK0103897906.1:0-21655 GCA_900067695.1 Picea abies | reverse complement strand
TTGTCATTGTCTAACCCTAAAATTTGACTTAGCAAGGAACAAGCCCACTGGAATTCGACAATCATAATGCTTACACTGGCAGGTAATGAGAGACTCTCTAAATGATGTTTAGTCTTGACTATGGTCTGCAAAAGTAAGGTTTTAAACTCGGTTGGACACTCTCTATAAATTGTGATCATTTTTTGTTCCTCGAAGGGCTCTAACACTGTAGGGGAGGCGTCTGGTACACTAAGAGCATGCCGGAGTGATATACTATCTACTTTACACAAAACTTTAGATCCTAATTTATTTAAAATGACACTTTCTCCCTGAGAATATCGCTCTACACACTAGCTTACAAATTCGGGGAATGGAAAGACCATTTCTATGACGTAAGGGAGGATGGAGGCTTGAGCCGCTTCGAGGAAAGATATGTGCATTCCAACATTTTCCAACAAATTCGATCTAGACACAAAAATGGGTGAGACTGTTATTTCTGTGTCGAAAATGTCAGAATATCTATCAATTAGGGCTTCCTCCCTAGAGGATATTTCTTGTTCATCCATGAATAAAATGACAGGACCGACAACCATGGTGAAGAATACCTGTCAAGCGGTGAAAAACGTGAGTCTGATTCAGTTCTGAGCTTTCAAATTCGATTAGAAGCTTCACGCCAAGTTTTTGAACGTTTGAAGGCTTTGAATGTCATAGAATAATGTTGGGGGGTTCCTCCTTTTATAGGTATCTATTGGCATTAGGGGTTGGAGAAAATGGTTTCAAGTGAACCACCTTTCACCCCAAAGTGACTCTGAGGGTGCCACGCATCCATGCTTTAAACCACAATATTTTTCCCTGGACTGCCCTCTATCGATTAATATTTGTGTTGTTTCAATCGTCGATATAAACTTCAATTGTTGATTCAGGCTACTTCAGGATCTATGGTCCACATTTTCCTGGCGGATTTGGCATCGAGGGATTGAAGGAAGTGGTATTAGTCAAACTTCTTTCCCCCCCAATGTACCTCTGCGGGTGCCACACATCCTGTAATGAAACCGCTATTTTTTTCCCCGACCTTCCCTCGATCGCTTAACCTTCACGTTAGTTAAATATATGATACATGCCTCAGTCATTGATCCGATATGCTTTCAGGATTGGAGGTCCACCAAGTCCTACCTTTCGTGCCTCCAATATATCTTTCCTCATGCCTCCATATAATACCTTATCCTCCAAACTATCACACTTCCATAGCAATGTATCTTTTCACTAAATCTCCAAAACTTGGATCCTAATCTGAAAAATTGTTATGATGATAACACATCCTTACTCAAAGTGGTGTGTCAAACTCCCATTCTTCCTTGAATAGAGACCCTAGGATGGATAATTGACCATACAAACACTGATAAATGTGTAATAAATAATGTGGAAGGAGAATGCGTTGGTGTATTCCTTCTATTAGAGGTCCAAAAGTATTACAAGCTCAGAGACCCGAAAGAAATATTGAATACTGATTTTGTGGTTAAGTTATATGAGCGACATAACACCAACCAATTATTGACTTCCCGGTGGAGGGAGGATACAAAATTATTAAATAGGACCACTTGATGTTACAACACAACAAATATTAGGGAACCGTACATGTACTTAATGGCGTTGATCTGCCAATTGTATGGAGAAATGGATTGTTCAATATTTTCAGAAGCTTGGATGCCCCATGCATATATGATCATGATTTCTGGAAGTATTTTCAACTGGGGGGAAATATTTCAAAGCAATTGAGCATCACTATTCAACAATATCAGAAAACAAAAGAAGGTCAGACACCGTCCTTTTTTATGGCATCTTTCTTGTTGGACAAAATCTTCATGAGAAATGTTTTCCCACATATGAGTCTAAGCTAGCATATCACTGAGGTACCTGTACATGTGTATTTTAGAATCCTATGGGAAAAAAAGTATAATAAATTTTATACTATGATATGTGATGAGTTCATATCTAGGATAGATTTTATTATTTTTAGAAAACATTGTCCAAGGCTTTCAGTAGCAGCAAAAACAATGATATCCAAATTAGGTCATTGGTATCTGGAAGAGAAGAGAACTCATATCAGGGTTTTTGGAGATATTGGTTATCCACATATACTCCCCTCTTATGTCCCAGACCATTTTGTGTTTAGATTAATATGTTACCAGACCATTTTACAAGGTTTCAATGCCTCTCTAGTGAAGGAAAAGAAGAGGGATTTTATACCCTACAGTTTCCATATTGGATATTATATAGTTAAACACACCACAGATGCCAATCAAGAAGTATTGATCCATTTGGAGTACATGTTCCATACAGGCTGGTTTCATAAACATGATCCCAAAGGTCTAGTACCCTAGCACACAGGGAAAGTAGTGTAACATTGGCCTTATGCCCATGACAATTATGAATATGGGATCTTCACTGAAAATTATCAAGACTGGGAGGAGGTTCTTCAAAGAAAAGAAAACCCATAAATTACCAAGTTTAAGGCTATGTTGGTGCAATAAAAATTTGAAATTGTAGAGCATACAATAGAGTAAACTGTCAAAGAGAAATATGATGTTAAAGCAACAGAAGAAACAAATCCAGCAAGAAGAGGAACACTGCTCCTAGTCGAGGCAGAAAGGGCTATGAAAATGATGAGACAAACCCATTTTATTCAAACTTTAGAACTTCCAAGGATTTTCCCTGTTGAGATAGACACTCATGAAATTGATCCAAATACTATTGAAGCAAATACACTAGAGAGAATCATCACTCAGGACAACCCAAGTTCACTAAAAATCCAATTGGATCAACCTGCAATAGATAGAACGCCACAAATATCATCAAGGACACCAACCAAAATAGGTGTACCAATGATACTTATCAATTTAATAACTATATGATGATGAATAAGGTTTAGAAACATGTTCGATATCCCTAATACCTAGCACTTATGACGAATCACTAGTAGAAATGTCTACCCCAACCTTAGAAGGACCATTATAGAATCTAGAAATAAGGGACATAGAATTGAAATCACTCATGATAGTGTGACTTCTCAACAACTGGAAACTTAGCCTTAAATGAGGAAAGAACGCCTTGTAATGATGGGGATACTGGTAATGAACAACCTAATGCAGAAAATACATCTGGAGAAGAAAAGGGTGATGGGGGCATTGAAAAGGGTGACACTGAATAAGAACAAGAAGGGAGGTATGAACAACACGAAAGAAATGTCCCATCAATAGAAAATATAGTGACTGTAGGATTTCCATCTGATTCCCCACCTCATACAGTAACACCACCACCTAGAATTGATCAACATAAAGACTCATTACAAAAACTCATAGAGGAAATTCCCTCTGATGAATTGAGAGAGAAAATATAGAACAATCACCTATAACTTTGACATAAGATAAGACATTAACAAAAGAAGGTAGAAATCAAGTACCTACCATTGAGAAAGGGAAGGAATCTATTACGGAGGATTTATATACTTCAGGGAGCTTGGGAAATATCCCATCTTGGGGATATCAATAGATTCCCGAACATGTTGACAAGGTTGTTAATGTGCAAGCTATATCTTATGACAAGAAAATAAAGGCGCTAATGAAAAGAACCATAAAAATTAGGAGGCTCACTTTAGATAGTACTCTATTTTTAACCACAAAATAAAGTTTATTTGATACAGAAAATACCAAGGTGAGCGAGCTACTTGGAGATGGGATGGCTATAATTGATGCTATCTTGGATAGAGAGAAAAGGGATGAACACAAAGCTATTTATATAATAAATGAGTTATATCATCTTCGACATCATGAAAAGTATTATCAGGACTCCACTCAAGAAGTAATACTTCTAAGAGGGGATTCCATGGAGATGTACATTCAATTGAAATCAGAAAGGGATATTTTCAGAGCCCGGATAATAGATTACTAGGAAGACACTCTTATGGGACTGGTGACCTACAAATATATGAAATGATGGTATGAAAAGGAATATCAATATTTGGAGTGGATTGAGTACATTAGAGAAGTGCAGAATCATCAAGACATGAAAGAACATGGTATTCATGTACTCACAGATTATAGTATCACCAGAATACATAGGGAATTGAAACGGTGAATGGAAATAGTATAGGAACCTCTTCAGAAAATGAAAGAAATATGGAGAGAATGTGTGAAGATATGGGAGAAAATAAATAAGGAAATGAGATATATCCATCTACCAGAGTTCATCCAACCCAAGGACTTCATAGACTTGGGTGACATAGTCAAGAGACACACTAAACAAGACCAGGCGTGTGAAGTGGAAATTTCACAGATTTCAACCCTTGTCACAAGACATGTGTTACGAGGAAAATCTCTCTATGGCTAGGGTAAACCACAACAGACGGAAATGACTGTAGAAATCAACTCTATCCAAAAAACATGCTATATAAACCAATATGCCAGTGAGATAATAAATATGCCTACCTCGTCCAAATGTTCGATAAAGTCCACCGTTGATCACTTTGACCCAAAGCTATATACCTACAACTAGTTGTCAAAAACCAAGCAAAGAAATCATATGGTGATAATATAAAAGGTTAGCCCATATAGCATAATTCATTAATATACATAACAAATACGCCCATGCATAATAACTCAAATATTTTCAAGATATCAATTAGATGGGAAAGGATTATTTGAATTAATAAATGATCAACAAAAGTGAAAATATTACAGACTTTTGTGTCGACAGGGTTCAAAACTGAGAAACTAAGTTCCTTCCAGCTAGGCCTCCACCACTTCAATCCTCCACCAAAGGCAAGCTCAAATAGAGAAGCAATGAGGTTCTCAATCAATAAGGGAAGAGCTTGGGGGATGAACACTATGTTTAGACTTAAGGACAAAGGGATGCAAACTCAATATGAAGTAAACAATTTTTCCAGAGTAACTTTGCTCTCAAATTTGAATTCTTTCTCCTCCTTTCCATAGCTCAGAATTGGCCCATTTATAACCTTCGAATGGAACTGAAGGGCCGAGTTAGAAAGTTTCTAGTATATGGAAGGCCAAGGATCATAGATATCCTATCATGACATGGAAACCCGACGGTTCTTCAAAGAAAAGAAAACCCATAAATTACCAAGTTTAAGGCTATGTAGGAACAATAAAAATTTGCAACTGTAGAGCGTATAGAAGAGGAAACTATCATAGCACTAGATGAAGTTAGAGCAGTGGAAGCAACTGAGTCAGCAAGAAGAGAAACAACGCTCCTATCCGAGGTAGAAAGGGTTATGCAAACAATGAGACAAACCCATTTTCTTCAAGTTTTAGAACCTCTAAGGATTTTCCCAGTTAAGAAAAACACTCATGCAACCGAGCCAATTAATATTAAAGAATATCTTCCAGAGAGGATCATCACTCAAGATGATCCAAGTTTGCTACTAACCCAAGTGGAGCGACATACAATAGCTACAATTCCACAAAGATCGTCAAGGACACCATCTAGAATAGGTATACCCCCGGTCCTTATCGATTTAATAACAAATAGTTATAAAACCATAAAGATCATCAAGGACACCATCCAGAACAGGTATACCCCCGGTCCTTATCGATTTAATAACCATATATGATGATGATGGAGGTCCACCAATATATTACATAGCCCTAGTACCTATCACTTATGAGGAAACGTCGGGAGAAATGACTGCCTCAGCCTTAGGAGGACCATTACAAAATCTAGGAAGAAGGGATGTAGCAATTGAAATCACCCAGGATAGTGGCACTTTTCAACAAATGGAAACTCATCCTTTATATGAGGAAATTTCAAATCGTAATGATGGAGATACTGGTAATGAATAACCTAATGTAGAAAATACATTTGGATAAGAAGGGGGTATGAACAATAGGAAGTCAATGTCCCATCAATAGAAAATAGAGTGATTGCAGGCTTACCATCCAATTCCCCACCTCATACAGTAACACCACCACCTGGAATTGACCAAGAGAGAACGTCATCATCGAAACTCATACACATAACATTCACCTATAACTTATACACAAGAGAATTCATTAACAAAAGAAGGTAAAATTCAAGTACCTACAATGAATAAAGGGACTAGTGACCTACAAATATATTCAATGATGGTATGAAAAGGCATATCAATATTTGGAGTGGATCGAGTACATTAGATAAGTGCATATGGGATGAGACAAAAAATAACATGGTATTTGGGTACTCACAAATTATAGTATCACCAGAGTAAACAGGTCAACAAAATACTGGATGCAAATGGTACAAGAACCTAATCGAAAAATGAGATAAAGGTGGGAAAAATGTTTGAAGAGTTGGGAGAAAATAAATAAGTAAATGAGAGATATCCATCTACCAAAGTTCAACCAACCCGAGGACTTCACAAACTTGTGTGACATAGTCAGCAAACACACTTAATTGGACTAGGCATCTGAAGTAGAAATTTCATAGATTTCGACCCTTGTCCTAGGATAGAGGAAAAAGTTCATGAAGCCCCCGATCAAAGCATCTTTAGTTTTATAGTGGATAACTGGTTAAATGGAAAGCTATATAAATATATAGTGGATAACTGGTTAAATGGAAAGCTATATAAATACAAGAAATGTGTGGTGGAGATGAAAGATAACCTTAGCACACCAATGGACCAACAAAAGTTTTCTTATGCCAACACATGCTAAGAACTTTTTTTCTAGTGGTCAAAATATGAGAGGAATGATCCACTACAGTAGAACATCAATACAACTAGATACAACCAAAGAAGGACATGTGGATTAAGTCCGCTTTTCTTTTGTTTACTTTAGACTCAACATAGTAGCTATTTTTAGATAATTTACTTTTATAAATAAAGACATCGACCATGTATTAGAGGCAATGGTTTTTGCATAGAAAAGAGGATTTTATTTTGTAAGAGAACTATTTATTTTTCATCTAAAGCGTGAATGTGATTGAACCTATGGATTGTTTCCATTCTCAACTCGATATTTGTTGGTGTATTGAGAAAGATCTTTTATGATTATTTCTTAAGTTATCTTAGAATTCCTTACAATTATTTATTTCGAATTGATGAAGGTAAATCGATAATGTTTAACATGTAATGTGTGATAAGTTGTGGTGAAATTATTTTCTATCCTCTATTATATTGCATGCATACTCTTTTTTCAAACTTTCTCTCAAATGATATCTAATGGTATAGAAAAGTGATGGTATTATTGATAATATGAATTTGACATAGTTTTTGTTTGCATATTGGGGAACAAAGTTTATCCCAAGGCCTGGTCTTCTCCCAGATAGATCATTTTTCCATTATTATTACTTTTATTTCAACATTATAAAAAAAATAGGATAAAAGAACCCAAAAGAGAATTTATTTATTAGGAGGAAATATTTGAAAGGTACTTATATATCACTGTTAAATCCCATCAAAACTTTCCAAATCATTGATATGGATAATTTTACTAATATTAAACACTGAAGAGTCTAATTGGGCCTCATTGGTAGGTACAATTCCTACTTTTGCATCATGGGGAATTTTGAACCCTCAACACGGACATCATATTCAACCACAAGGGTGTGGATTTCATGTTTCATACCATCCCAGAAAAAATAAAGTTTGACCCGTTCATAGGTTTTGGTAAACCCTGAATGCCCAGTTGTGGGTGAAGAATGAAGCTCAAACAACATCATGGATAGAAATTGCGACTGCTTCCTTAAATATAGATGACCTTTGTAGAAAATCTTGTTATTGTGCCAAGAGTACCCTGGATAAGATGGAGAATGTTCTTGCAATTGTTGGATTAGGCAAGATATTTTGGGGTCTTGCAGCCATTCTTTGAAATCATCTTGGAGCCAATATAGTACAATTAAGGAGAGGGAAAACCAGGACCCTTCTTCTTCATATTTTTAGGAAAGAGTGTCAGTTACCACATTTTATTTTCCATTCATGTATATGATCTCATAATCATATCCAAATAGCTTGGTTACCCATTTTTGTTTAGCTGGGGAGGGAATTCATTGTTCCAGAAAATACTTGAGGATTTGGTGATCAATTTTAATTTGGAAGAACTTCCTCAATAGATAAGGATGCCAGAGATCCACGACATGTAGAATAGCCAACATTTCCTTTTCATATATTGATTGGCACAAATGCTTGTCTGAAATTTTTTTTCTAGTGTAGGGCAAAGGCCAACCATGTTGCATGAGGATTTCCCCAATTCCTTTTCCCGAAGCATCACATGCCAAGAAAAAAGTCTTGGTGAAGTCTAGGAGTTCCAGGATAGGAATCATGCACATAGCCTCTTTCAAGTAATGTAAGGAGTGATTAGCTACTAGAGTCCAACTGAAGGCATTATTTTTAAGGAGAGAATTGAGAGGTGTTGTAATTTCTCCATAATTTTTAACAAACTTGCTATAATAACCTGTTAAACCAAAAAAAACCACACAATATCTTAAGATTTTTAGGGTGAGGCCAATCCTCAGTAGCTTCAATTTTTATAGGATCCACCCTTACACCATCGTTGCCAACAATATGATCTAGGTAATTAAGGGAACCTGTTGTGATTCCTTGGAATTGATATTGTTGTCCCTCTTGTTGGAATTGCATCATGGTTAACTCCTAAAAATCCATGAGAATGGGGCCCATAGTGTGTAACCATTAAACACCTAGCGCAATGTCACAACCACCCATGGAGGAGATACCACGCCCATTTTATATGGGTAACAACTACCTCCTCTTCAACAACATCCTCAGTCATGTCCATAAAAACCTTTTGTTCCTTACACTTATGCCTTGGAAAGTATTTTTCATCAAAATTGTAGCAAAGACCCTTGAGTTTGCGTTCAACGATTTCATCCCAGGTTAATTTCTAGTTCTTGAGGGGGCTTGAAGGAGGGTTAAGACTGGTGGGTTTAGGGTGAGGAAGAAAATATGGTTTTATGGTTTGGGAGGAGATAATATGTTGGGATTCCTTGGCTCGTTGAGTAGCTTCCAACCAAGTTTGGGGGTGTTCCATAAGAACATGGAAATGGATTTCATCTTTTAGACCACTAATAAAGAATTCCTATGAGAAGGCATCTTACATGCCCTCTGTTCTAATGTCCAAGTTATCAAAGGTGCAAAAAAAACTTTTCCATTGTCCGAGACTACTTCAACTTGGTCAATCGACCTAAATGATGGGTTTCAAATTCAAAGCGGTCATAAATGTCTGCAACAAACTATGTCCAAGAAACATACCTTGGCATGCCTTTCTACTCCATTGCCACCATTTCCATCATTTCATATACAAATCTAGGATACCATAATGAAGCTTGGATAAATCATCAATAATTCCATGCAAAGGGAAATATTGTTCCAGTTGAGTGACCCAGCCCGTGGGATTGGAGCCATTAAATTTTTTCACCTCAATTCTAACAAGGCACGGGTCTCAAGGAAGGTGGGTGGAATGAGGACCTTGGTAATGGGAAGCGTAATTATATTCCTTATAGGAAGTTTTCTTAGAAGAGGTAGGGTTCAGGGAGCAACTCATCAATTGGTCGAGTGTGTCTTTGATGTATTTTATGTGGTCACATTAATCCTGGGGTATGAACAAAGGCATATGGCCATATAATGTTGGAATTGAGAGTGTTTATGTCCTCCTTATTATGGATATTGTCTAAAATCAAGATATTGAGTTCTTGGGAATGGGTGGTGGTCATTTTGGAAAAGGAAAAAATAAGCAGGCATGTTTGCACTAAAAAATTTGTAGGTGAGGGGTATCACAGTACATGGGGAAAAGAGAGGAATCCAAAGGTATAGGTGGAAAATAAGGGTGTTGGGAAGGGTAGGTGGGTCCAAAAAAAACAAAATGGTGACACATGATAGGTATCATTTCCATCGGGGTGAAAAGGGGAATCTAATCGGATAGGGCCCACATAAGGGCGTTGGGAAAGGGGCTTGGGTCCATGAAAATAATTTTCTTAAAAATGATAGGTACAATGGTAATCAAAGAAAAGAGAGGAATTCAATGGGATAGGTCCCAAATAACAGTTTCAGTGGACAACTATTCTTTTTTTTTTTTAACTCTTGTGAAGTTATACTTTGATCTGAATAATATTGTAGTGACGAAATGCCTAGATTCTTAACAGGAAAAAAATTGTAGTAATTTTGCAACCCAAATGTAGGAGGTAAGGTTGCATGACAATAGATCTTTTCTATTCCTTTTTCTATTATGTTTTGATCCCAAGGGTTAGGGTGTTCAAGGTTTCTACAAATAAGGGTTTCCCCTATGCTATAGATATCTGATATACGTGCAGGGTCGAACAATAGTACTTGACCCAATTTCTTAGGGAACCAAATATGGAGGCTAGACCGTACCCTTATCCATACTACCTGATTACCCAAGTACTAGAGAGTATCATCCCAAATGTTGTTCTCGGTGGAACTATAACAGTTAGGTGAAAGATTGATTGACTTATGGAGGGTTTCAAGATACCTAAGCTAGTCGCTATACAGGTTTTTTCTGATGCGATACAACTCAAAGGGGTACCAACAAGGGTTACAAGTGTGTCCAACAATGTGAGATTAAATACCTCTTGTATTTCATGTGTGTATTCTTTCGCGACCACAGATTTATGCGTTGAACAAAAATTCACTGTAGTTTTAAGATGTCAGAATATGTCTCTACCATGAAAAATATTAACCCACAATTCCTTCTTAGGAAAGTGCTATTATACCACTTGTAAGATAACATATCTACTATAATATGCAAAAATAGGAATATTCATAAACAATCAATGGAACAGAAAAATATTGAGAAGTGAAACACCATAAATGATACCTTTATTGAGAGAAACAAATGTTCACTTTCCTCTTCGAGGAAGAAACCTCCTGAAGAGTAGAGATCTATTACAATAATTCTCAAGAAAAACACTTCTCATGCTTCCTACTCTTATTTATAGTAATTTTATCTTCTAAAGAACCTTCTAGTGGAAGATCTTTCTAGAAGTGAGAGCTTATATTAGGTATTCTTACATTGACTTGTTCCCATTTATTAAACAAGCCTTATAAACTAATGTCAACCTTTATTACATCGAAAATATATTATTATACCTATATGTGAGGGGTTATGGAGGTTAGGTCCCTAAAAATAGTTTTTTTCTTACTCTTCCCTTTTCCCTTTGACCGGTCCTCGAATTCATGTGGCTCCCTTGACACATCCTCAACAACATGTTTTCCTTTAATAACTTCAAGATGAATATCATGTATTGATAATTCCTCAATATTAGTATTATATATAGAAATAGTATGGTGAATATATGGATGCATACCACCAATATACTTCAGAAGAGTTTTAGGAGTGTGTAATGGAATTCCCAAATAAAATGCCTTCATTTTAAATTCCCGTGTATAAGCTTGAACATTTTTACCTTTTCCTTGTCTTAGATTTTTCCAAGTAATCATTAATGTTTGCATATAAGCTAATGGATAAAATTTCTTTCTTAATGTAGTAGTAAATTCAATCCAGGAATAAATGATTTTACCATGTTGAATAATATCATCTTGTGTCCGACTCTCCCACCATATCAAGGTTGTTTTGTTCATGTGAAGAGTAGCCAACTATATTCTTGAAGTATCCTCTATGATTTTTTGTACCCTACAATACACTTCAATCTGTTTGACCGAATTATCCAACTTCTTTGCATTCAATTCTCCATCATAAGTAGGAAAATCAAACTTTACATCTAGATTTAATAAAGGAAAATCATGAGAATGAGAAGAGTTCATAGAACATTTTTTCCTCTTATGAGAAGAATGTTCACTTTCATCAGAATATGATGATGATCTCAATGATGACAAAGGAGGCTCTGAAGGTTCTTCACCTTCTCCTTCTTCTTTAACTGCTTCATTTTTTACCAAATTACTTTATCCCTTGTATTTATTTCGATCCTTGTACATTTCTTCCACCATGGCCTTCATCAAATTAAATGTCTTGAAGAAATCATCTTCAGATTCATAAGGACCTAACCTTCTTGGTGGAGCCATCTCTCCTCTTCAAGTGAAGATCCTTGAACCAATTTAAAGATTGTAACTTGCAAGCTTTCCTTAACCTCGCTTAGAATTGGAACTCGTAAGCATTCACCTACCAATACACGTCAAAACAAACTATGATACCAAATTGATTCAGAAATCCTTAGATGTCTATTATTTCTTAAATACACGTAAACATATGACCAGATTTCGGTAATGAAGATTGACTTGACTATTTTCAAAATAACATGTGAATGTCTTACTTATCCATAAAATTCAATAACACTGATGAATAACTTGCAGAAAGAAAATGTTGAAATGAAGTAAAGTAGGATCAACAATAACTCAAATGACACATAAACAATGTTTTAATGGAGTTCTCCCATCTTGGGCTACGTCTCCAGGCCCCTTTTCAATAGTGAGATCGCTCTTTAATGCTCAAATGTCAAAATCAAAATGAATGGACTTACAAATACCAATTTTTTTAATACACCCTTCAAGCTTGCTACTCAATCCCAGAAATAGGGGTCTAGATTGAATTTCTCTTGAAATTCTAAGACAAATGTGTACAAAATTGACTATGTTCTAAACAGGTACCCAAAAATCCATTTTTGCAGGCATAATGAGACTATGGGTCTCATACATAGAAACATGAATTAATACTTTTATAGAAAAAACTATTACATAGAACTAACATCACCATCGGATTCCTCTCGAAATTCTGATAAAAATGAGTATAAACGCTATATACTTACATCAAAGAGCTCAATAACACACAAAATGAGACAAACCCAAAAATGGAGACACCTTTTTCACACAAAACGAGGAAATATGAATTGGGAACAAACTTCTGTGGCACACATTCTAATGCTAGCAGGAAAATCCATGTCATTGTACGTGGTCCGAGAATTGGTTTATATAGGGTAATTCTACCTAACCAACCCCCTAGATACCTGCTTGCATATGGTTACAACTTAAACAATATATCTTTTGTTTCTTATAACAAGCAATGCATGTGGCATAATGTTAGGAAAAATATTTGCTAAAAAATTGTTCTATTCTAGGAATATTCCCCTAAAGGTCATGGCTGGGACTCCCATGGGGAACCAATTTTATTCTCCCTTAGCCATTATTGTCGAATCAGAGAGTGCCATATGGAACTCTCTGATTGGTCCACTTATCTACAGAGTCAACAATCTTCCATGTCATCTAGGACCTATACCTGTATGGATATGCCATGTCACTACCACCTGTCACCTACCACGTCATCATACAGATGACATGTGACACATTTTTATTAGTCCACATTGGTGCCTGAAAATTCCAAAAATGAGTGACACATGGTAGCCTCTTGTATTGCCATGACATAATATTATCATTTACAGTGAGGAATTGTTCATTTTAACACACACACACACACACACACACACACACACACACACACACACTTAATATTAATATTAATATAATACACACACACACACACACACACACACACACACACACACACACACACAATGATATTGTAACTTGAACAACTTCATTGACTCCATTTTCTTTAAATTTAGACTCCCTGGTGAGAATGTAGACTTACATCATGTTTCAAGGTTATCATTGTAAGTTTTAAAATGTGTAATTATCAATTTTCAAAAGGTTTCCAATACTATCATTATCGATTTACATTAGTGTTTATTAGTTTCAAATGGTATCATTATTGATTTCCAATAGTGTGATTATCATTTTACAAAATAAAAATCTCTCTTTTATAATGTGTAATTATTGGCTTTCATGAATTTAATATGTGGTTTTTAATATTCACATTAAATCAAGTATAATGATGAAATATATTGCTTGGTCTATTTTTCTCAAAAAGGAAATAGCCCAAACAAGTTGAATAAATCAATTTAAATATGATATGTTTTGCATTGTTATTTATACCATACTACAAAATGTTTCCTTGGTAGCATAATATTCCAAGGCATATTCATCATATAGATCTTTCATAAAACTCACATCACATTAGGAGAGAAAAAACCCATTATATTTCTTCAAACAATAGAAATAAAGTATTATTCATCAATGTGTAAATTTTCCACTTGATTTTGATATATCTCAATTGCCATGTTTCCCTTTTATTTTATTTTTACTTTATTCTCCTTTATATTTGATCATATTTTCCATGTTCATATGATGTTATCCACATCGAAGATGTCATCCTTATTTCTTCCAAATGTCCAATCTTTAGTTTTTTATCTTTAGTTTTTTATCCCAACTTGCATATCCTCCATTAGGTTTCCACCATTGAACATGAATGTTGTATATCTCAACATCATCCATATCTTTGTAAACACCACCACATCATCCATGAATGTTGTATATCTCAACATCATCCATGAATGTTGTATATCTCAACATCATCCATATCCTTTTTTAGACATATTGGATTGTTAACACTTTGACGTACAGTGACCACCAAATCTTTATTCACATCCTTTCTTGGATCACATTCTTATATAGGCTTGTTACAAGGAGAATCTACATATATATCATTCTTAAAAAGGATTCTTTGACTCATGTAATCCTCCATGAGATAAGGTTGTTGCTGGGAATTATTAACGATGTCTAATTACTATCTTACTTTCTGCCATCAATAATTACTTGGCCTCAACTAAATAATTGAAAGCACATTAAATCCATTAAAATAATTTATCAATATTTTATTTTAAGAATCCAATATTCTTTCCCTCCATCTTGAATCGTTACATGGAGATGGGTAATATATGACCCTATTCCTTTTTTCATTCATTGGTTCCATCTCTTTTAATGTTTTGATTGGTGACAACATTATTTCCCCTCAAAAAGTATTCCCTACCATTAACCAATTTTCCATATATTTATATAATTAAACCAATAAATCGCTAATAATTCCCTTGTATTACATGATAAGTATGCCATGAAACATACTAAATTTGAAGTATTTACGGGATTTGATTCCCACTATATTCTTATTTCCATCGATTAAGTATGGCCCATAAAAGCCTTAAGTCTATAGATCTCCTCAATCAAGGATGAAGAGAAGATACCTTCACCTTGGATTGTTCATGATATGTGGTAGGGATAACATATATCCTCATTTCAACTAAGTTGATATGCTCTAATATGTTCAAGTTATATCATCATGGGTGTGACAACGAGGAGGAAGATTATATATAAATATGAACAATTATTATTTGCTACAAAGATGGATGTAAATTCAAAGATGTAGCGGTTCTTGTGGTCACTTCCACAATTGAGTTGCAAAAATAAAATTAGCTGTATTTTTTTTAGGTATGTCTTGTCACTAATAAAAATTTTTTTAGGTATGTCTTGTCACTAATAAATTTTGCATGGCTTCTCTTATATTATTAAATATATAAGATATTTAATAGGATTCATTTTATATATTCTGCATAGATTTTCTTATATTATTAAGATATTTAATAGGATTCATTTTGTAATAGCTTCTCTTATATTATATTATTTAGATATTTATATCATGTAATAGATGACTTGAATATCCTTTATTAACATATTTAATAGAATTAATTTTATAATATATCATGTAATGGATGGCATGAATACCCTTTATTGTATAAAAATTAACTAACCAAAAATGCTAAAATTAATTAACCATTGGGTTTTGTAATATCTCCAACCATAAAGATAAGGATAACAAGGATGAATGCTTTTTTAATCTATATCTATAAAAGGGTGCCAAAGTAACTAAAACCATTTTTTAATATATATCTATAAAAGGATGCCAAAGTAACTAAAACCATAGTACTATGTTCTTGTGTAATTATATGAGCTATATGAACTAGGATATTATAGGTACTTCATAATCACTTTTCCATTTTTTGAAACTTTTATCTGGTCCATATTGTCATGCATAATGCTTGAAAGCATTTTCTAGAGTTTTTTTATGATTTCAATTTAACAATGCAAATAATGACGTTTGAGTAACAACTTGTAATGTATGCATTTTGAAAATTTTGAGTTTGATACGAACATTGATCATTGTTGGTTAGTGGTGCATCTAATTTTCTGGAATAACTCATAGCATTGATTATACATTATGAAGTAAATGTTCTTTAATGTAATTGCAAAATTTCTAAAATTTATTTTACATATATTGATTAAGTTGGGAAGTTATACTAGAGGAGGTTTAATCTTGATAAGTTCCTCATTACAATTTTGAAGCATTGCAATATGTGTCTAATTTGTAATAAAAAAATTTAGAGGCATTCTTGTTCCATCATGACTCAATACATAAGTTTGGTGAAGAGATATATATGAATTTCCATACAATTTGTTTTAAAAGCGAAGCATTATTACTAATGTATTTGTCCTTGGTTTTTCTAGTCCATAATTTTGATTTAGTTCCTTCTATCATCATTTAGAAATTTCATTTTTTAACTATAGAAGATGAATCTCTATATGCTACAATATTTTCACCATGCATATGGGAAAACCTCAATGATGCCAAATTTCATGATAAGAAATATTATTTCTTTGTGTTGTCACTCCTATTTATAATTGGATTTTATTTGAGTTACTTGAGCACTAAGTCCCTTCTTCAATTCTTACCCTTTAATCAAGTGTTATTGGTTAGTTAATAACATGGTAGGTATTTTAGAAAGACATTGATTTTCACAAAAAATTTAAATTGTTAGTCATTTGATGAAGAAATGTTCATATTCTGATACAAATTGTATAGGGAACAAAAAGAAACACACATAAAAATATAGCAGAGAGAATAATAATACAATGAAAATTCAACTTCTATTAGTGAATAAAATAGCAGAATCATGTAGAACACAAACTGGCTAGATTGGTGGTATCTTATCTCTGAATATAAAGAGAGATATCAGCTATGCTCATTCAAAAAAATATAATACAAGAGACCAAAAATATGTCCTTTTAACATAACGAAAAAATCTGGAGAAGCTCGATAGGAGGACAGCTCTTAGCCGTCAGATTAGAAGCAGATACCTGACAGCCGTCAGATCTGCAAAAGAAGCAAGGAATGTAAGCCATCGACAAGAGACCAAAAATATGTCCTTTTAACATAACGAAAAAATCTTTAGGGTAAAAACCTTTTAACATAAAGAAAAAATCCTTAGGATAAAAAACTCTAACCCTAAGAGGTGAATCACAAGAAAGGTTTTTTTAGGCCCATACCCATGACCATATCAATGCACAACCATATTGTCAACCATACAACGAAGCCCTACAATTATCTATACATGTATCACATCATAGTTCATTGTTCACAAAATAATGGTTAACATTAATATTCTTAATCCATCACAAGCAATTTAACTCCATGGTTGTTTAAATAATTTGTGTTAAATTATCAAAAAATTTCAAATTATTTAATTTGAAATTGCTTTTTGATCTTGAAATAAAACTTAAAAATATTTTTGATTAGTTAAAAATATACTATTTACTCATTTATGAACCACTACATCATTTCAAAAAACATGGTTTTCTTTTAATAACAATAATAAATCATAATGTCTTAAAAATAAAACAAGTAATGTAAT
The DNA here is from genome assembly GCA_900067695.1 of Picea abies. Classification (NCBI taxonomy): domain Eukaryota; kingdom Viridiplantae; phylum Streptophyta; class Pinopsida; order Pinales; family Pinaceae; genus Picea; species Picea abies. Next base: position 4,063 of record CBVK0103897906.1, on the reverse strand, counting down.
GTTTGTCCTTCCTACTTAGTACTCTATTGACCACTTAGTAAACTAAAGTTGACTATTTTTAAGACTTAAATTTATTTGAAAAAATAAAAATCAAACATTAATTTAATATTCATAATAAGCTATCTAGCTTTAGCTTGATATATATACAGGTTTCTTGGTTTCATGATTGACCACTTCGTGATAAGTTTACAACCTTTTTGAGACTTAACTTTATTTTAAGAAATAAAAAATCAAAACATTAAATCAATATTCATAATAAACTATCTAGTTTGATATATACACAAGTTTCTTGGTTTCATGGTTAAACAGATTTCCCAATTTTGTACGATATGAGATGTTTTTTCGTTTTCGCTTTAATTTTTTCATAGTAAATTATTTGTTATCTTATATTATTGAAGTTCTTTTTTAATATTTTAAAGTTGATTTAAAAAAAAAAAAAAACACATTTTAAATATGTTATTATTTACAATATATTTTAAATACATTTTAAATATATTATTATTTACAAATTTTGGAAGTCAATTGTCACTAGAGTTTATGAAACTGCATTTAAAAAGGTAAAAAAAAATATATTTATTTTGTTGATTTTTTTTCTAATTTATATTATTGTTTCAATTAAAAAATATTATTTAAATTATTAAAAAAAAAATGAAAATTACATTCTTAAAATACAGATTGTAATTAAGAACAAAATTATATATAAGCAACGTACGTTTCTTTTATACCCAATTAAAAATTAATGGTTAATTATGTGTTTTTTTCTTTTCTAACTTCATGCCACCACTTCAAGAAGGGTCCACATCAACTAATTAGAATTATTATTTTTAATATATTAAAACTCCTCTTCCATAAATTCTCCACTAGTACCCATTATTACTATATCAAATAAGTTGTTCTTCGCATTCTACTATATTAGTGGTTCGTGGTTCTTTTCATAGTTTATATTAAACTTCTCCTTCTGTAATTTATCTTTATCTACTAAGTTGTTAGATTGAAGTTGTTAGATTGGGAATGATTATTTATCTCAACAACCCAAGCTAAACTTAATTGGTGGTCCACATAATTTGTTATAAAACTTTAGGTTACAATAATCTTTTGATAATACTTGGACATTTGTCTTTCCGACACCATAGTACTAAAACTTGAGAAAAATGTTTCACACTTCTATTTATAACCAAATATTTGAAAGCTAAATTATAATAATAATGTGTTGTGTTTTCATATTTTTAATTCTTATATATATATATTCAAAATATATTTTATTATTTAACAGAGAAATTAATATAAAGAATAAAAAAATAAAAAAATAAAAATTTCTATTAAAAATAAAATAATGTATCATATATATTAAGTCTCTTCCACATGATAAAAAAAAGAATTATACCAATTTGATTTACCGCTCTTTAATTAAGAATACTCAAATCTCTAGAGGTCCAAACATTTTTGGAATATGGGGGCCTCAATAACAAGAACATCATATAGATCAATTTAAGGGCATCATATGTCACTTACAAGGAATTGAACTTGGGTGGGGAGAGTAACAACCATTCCTCCCAACCACCCAAGCTACATCCAAGGGTGGGGAGAGTAACAACCATTCCTCCCAACCACCCAAGCTACATCCAAAGGACAATAATGAATTTTGACATTCAAAGTACACCTTTTGAAGTTTTGAAATGTATGATATTTTGAAAACCAAAAATATATTTATACCTAGATATTCTTAAAATTTAAAAATAAATGACAATAAAAATGTATATATACATACTATCACTTCATCATAATCAATTTATATCCATGGCCTTTTGAAGGAATTACGTCTCATAATCAAAATCAAACACTAAATATTTAAAAAAACTCTATATAGGTGATTTCATCTACAACTATGTTAACCAATCTATAAAATTGAGCATATCCAAAATGATCCTTGTTCATTATGTTCAAAGACAAATCCATTCTTTCATTTATGCTTTCGTCACTTACTATTTAATTACTTGAATTCTTTACAAAACAACAAATTTTCCCTAATTTGTTTAACCTTTCANGATTCTTTACAAAACAACAAATTTTCCCTAATTTGTTTAACCTTTGGTCGAGTATTCATAATAATTTGTTTACATGAGGTTGTATTATAATGTCCCCAAGCTTAAATAAGGAATATTACTACACAAAATACACATAAATATACAAAAAAATTCCTACTAATTCATTTCTTCTAGCTCACCAACTACAAATTATGCACATATTTAACTGGATTTTGATGCTCATAATTAAATGAATCTACAACATCTTAAATGAACATGAATGTAGCTAATAGATCATCTATAACAACACATAAAACCATTTTCATTGACGAAGTAAAACGCAAAACCATAAGATGAATAAAAAAACTTAGATAATATATGAACACTTATCTTCAAAAGAAATTTTTTTCAACCAGATTCTTGAGAAGTACATTCCAACCAACCATAGACTTGTTTTTCCATATCTCAGTAGCAAGTCACCCCTAATCTGGGGCTAGGAATCCACAAAATAAGGGTGCCTCTCAGAGTTCACTCACAACTCAATATCTCACAACCCACTAGTATTCTCCTACATTTATCTTAAATTTACTCTAGTTGTCTTCCTCTTGACCTGACCAACCCAAGAAATGTTCCCCTTCTCTACTCTTAGTCCATCAAAAATCCTATTACTTTATCAATGTCTCTGTGGCTCAGATAACTAGGAATATCTTTGTTGGGAACTCAAGGGAACTCATTTCCATGAGAACTACTGGAAACCAACAATAGACATTTTTTTTTATAGTGCAATTCACTAAGGAGTACACTCTTTAGGCCTAACAACTTGGCTCTTCAATTTCCATTTCCAAAACACTCCAAAAAGTTCTCCATCATAAACTCACCCAACCTTCTTGCTCTAGCTCTAGTGCTATTTTTCTTATTCTCCCCTTGTTGTTCATGCAAAAACTCAATGTGAAAAATTGTCTATTTTCCCCAAATGAATTTCCTTTATTTTCCGAAGAAATTTGAATGCTCACTCCATTATGCATTAATTAAATTAGGGATTATAGCAGGGATGTTTCATTATCCCTCCCCTATAGTTGTGAACCATCCTTAGTTCCTAGAACCATGCCAAAACACATATACAAATTTACATCATAATATTCAAAAAATAAAACAATGAAATATGTTTACCCTCCAATAGTAGTTCCAAAAATAATATCTTGGTCTTATCAATATACTGACCTAAGGAATGTTCCACATTCATTTCTCTCATTCCATGTTCCTACACCATTCTTTTATCAGTACTCTCAGTGCAGGTGACCAAAAATTCATAGAAGCGGTTCTATAACTCTAGCTTCCCCATAATGGAGTCTTGCAATTTTGGCTTTTATTTTCTTCAAAATTGACAAAACTTTGTGGGTATTCCACATAGTTTCTTCATGATCCCATGTTGCATCTTCAGTACCATAGTAGGTCCATTGAACCATTACCATCCATATGACATTGTTATGGATAAATTTGACTTTCTAGTCTAGGATGCATATTGGTCCCAGCCATAAATCCCCTACATTTTCCACCTAGATCACAGTCTAATCAATCATGTGATTAGAATCAGGCACATGTTTTTTTAATAATGACACATGAAAAACATTACACACTCTCATGGATGTAGGGAATTCTAGAATGCAGGAAATTGGCTCTATCTTTTGTAATATTTCTAATGGCCCACACTATCTTGTTGCCAACTTTGGGCAACAACCCAATCTTATCAAATTTCTTTTTCACTTTCACTTTTAGGAAAACATGTTCTCCCACTTTAAAATATCTAAAACAATTGTTCTTGTTTTCATAACATTTATGTATGACCTATGAATCCTTTAGATTCTTCCTAATCTTTGACATCTGCTCTTCCATTTCCTACAACAAATCTAGCCCAATTATTACTCTATCTATTGGGTTATCCCAACTCACTGATGTGTTACACTTCCTTCCATACAATGCTTCAAATTGGCTCATTTTTTATGAGGCTTGATACCCATTATTGTAAGAAAAATCTACTA